>JAJKFI010000105.1:1337820-1370895 GCA_029204185.1 Lerista edwardsae | reverse complement strand
AAGGAAGGAAGGAAGGAAGGAAGGAAGGAAGGAAGGAAGGAAGGAAGACAGCTTCACATGTAGTTGTATCTAAATGTGTTTGGGAATTAATCCAGGAAACCACCACAATTGCATATCTCCCATTTACAGCACATCCGTTCTCATACAACACTTTGTTGTTGTTTGTTGTTGTTCAGTCGCTAAGTCGTGTCCGACTCTTCGCGACCCCATGGACCACAGCACGCCAGGCCTCCCTGTCCTCCACTAGCTTCCGGAGTTTGCCCAATTTCATGTTCATTGCTTCGGTGACACTATCTAACCATCTCATCCTCTGCTGCCCCCTTCTCCTTTTGCCTTCAATCTTTCCCAGCATGAGGGTCTTTTCTAAAGAGTCCTCTCTTCTCATGAGGTGGCCAAAGTATTGGAGCTTCAGCTTCAGGATTTGTCCTTCCAGAGAGCAATCAGGTTTGACTTCCTGTAGGATGGACCGATTGGATCTCCTTGCAGTCCAGGGGACTCTCAAGTGTCTTCTCCAGGACCATAGTTCGAAAGCATCTATTCTTCGGCGCTCTACCTTTCTTATGGTCCAGCTCTCACAGCCATACATTGCTACTGGGAAAACCATCACTTTGACTATGCGAACCTTTGTTGGCAGGGTGATGTCTCAGCTTTTTATTAAGTTGTCTAAGTTCGCCATAGCTTTCCTCCCAAGAAGTAAACGTCTTTTAATTTCATGGCTGCAGTCACCATCTGAGGTGATCTTGGAGCCCAGGAAGATAAAGTCTGACACTGCTTCCATTTCTTCCCCTTCTATTTGCCAGAAGTGGTGGGAGTGGTGGCCATGATCTTAGTTTTGTTAATGTTGAGCTTCAAGCCAATTTTTGCACTTTCCTCTTTCATACAACACTACAAACTATAAAAAAGATTCCAAAGATTTACCATAGCCTATTTTAGCCACTTATTTACTTTGAGAATTGAACAGGTTACATGCTTCTTCATAAAACCATCACAATGGAAATGCATCTGGATTACAAGTTTACTTGATCTAAACCAATGGTACTGGAAATGGTGTCCGATGGTACACATGAGACCCCCAGACCCCCACCACCTGGCAGAAAGACCACAACGTGACAAGCAGCAAGAGGAGGCTTTTCGACCATTCGTCTGCCCTGAGTCTCTTACTGGTGTTTATCACATTGCGCCTGGCCTCCCAATATGAAAGTAACTGGTGATGACATCTCCAGTTACTTCTGGTGGTACTTCTACTAGACGGACCATACAAAGTGGTACAGATGGGGACAAAGGTTGAGAAACACTAATCTAAACAGATCACTCATGCCAACAATTCCATCATTGTGTAATCTGATACAACACAATTACAATAGTTTCATTAATCCATCCACGATGAGACACACTCACTGCACATCTTGTCAAGCATTTAAGGTGACCCTGTACTTCTGCAGGGTCTGAAGGAGGATCTGCAGTTTGCTACCGGCTACAGAATATTTGCTTCCACTATGTTCTGCTTGTGTATCTGTAAATACAAACATTACAAAAATGTCTCAATAAGTCTTGAGTGCTCTTAGCCCGTCTCCAACTTATCCTTAACACCAACTACACCCTGTTGCTGTTGCCCTCACTGATAAGGAAAGACCAGCACTAGCCTCAGCCCAAGTAAGCCAAAATATCCTCATACACAGTGAGTATGTGTGTGAGTGTTCAAGAGGGTGCTAGTTCTTGGTTACCCAGATATGGTCACCATGTACCTAATTCCACAAATTCACAAGCACCAAGGATTTGGGGATGGAGGGAACTTCTAAGACTCAGTTAAGTTGTACATTGACACACTCTCCCAATTCCCTATGTTTTCATTCCTTAACAACTTCCTCCAAGCTACAAATATAATCCTGGTCACCTCCAACCTCTCCCTTACATTGCATCATTTCATAATTTGCTGTATTGCAACTTTTATGTAACATCTATCTGTGGAACTAGAGGAACGCCTAACAGCTCAAGCCTATGAATGTCTACTCAGAAGAATGTCCAATTGATTTCATGGGATACAGGCATTCCCAGGTAAATGCAGCAAAGAACTATGAAATCTGTGAGCATGTATCAGAGCAAGCCAAAAATCAAGTTCACTCATTCTCAATATATATCAGTATTTCTCAAAGTGTGCTCTGGGGCTTTCCAAGACCCCTTTAGGATCTTTATGAACACACCTTAAGTGGCCACCATCTGCTTGGTGCATGCACGCAGTTGGCTAAGCACCAACTGTTCTGGGGCTCCCCAAGACTCTGCACATGCACTGGCGGGGCTCCCCAAGACCCCATTTAGGAGTGTAAATGGCTCCGGAGACTACAAAGTTTAAGACAGGCGTGTAGATCTTACCTGTGTATTTATTACCATGAGGTGAGGTTCTTCCCAAGGACCAAGACAACACGCTTATAAGATGTACTGCAAAATAGAGAATGCAGAAACTTCCAGAAATTCACAGAAGTCTTTGTGCATGCATGCACTAATGCCTCTCTAGCTTCCTTCACTTACTTATAGACCCCACTATTCCCTTTTTCTCTTTCACGTTGTCTGCCAGCTGAACAACTCCTTAAATGCTTCCTGCTCCCCTTTGCTGATCTGCTGATCCCCTTCTCCACTGTTAGCATAGAAAGCATGAGGCTAGGTGCTAACAGTTTTCAAAACTTCTGAGCAGTGAGAAGGATGTTCATAAACATTCCAGCAACTTCAGTAGCTGAGTTGGGAGAGGGAGGTCTCATTTCAGTTAACTAAAGCCAAGAGCTCTCTCAACCACTAGCTGCTTAGTATCAAGAATTTCAGCCTTCATTTAATTCATCTTTTTTTTTTTTTAAACACACACAAAATCCTGATTATGGAGATAAATTGATAGAGCCACTATTTGTCTGCAAATAGCACATCACCCTGTGCTTTGATGCATTATTCATTTCCCTAAAATCATAGCAAGTGCTCTAAAAGATTATTCAAAGCTCACTTTGACCTGGCAAACAGATACCGGTATTGTAGAAGTTAGGCAGTGACTAATAAAAACTAATTGGGTACACAAGACTGACTCAACTAGCACAGGTTCTGACATTAAATTTTTTCACTCACAGAAACACCTATAAGAATTCAACTCTGCCTTTCATAGCTTCACATTATGAACCATGTGGAGTTCAAATAGTGTTTTATACTGCATACATAATTTAAAATTGTTATTTTCTGATGGGGGCAATTTTTTTCCAGCTTTCCAGGCAGTTAAAACAAAACACAGAAATCTATTAATCTCTCACTTGCCTCCTCCTGTGTCTCTAAAAACAAAACAAGCAACGAGGCATATATATTTTATGACCAGCAGCCCTGAACTGTAATTGGTCTATTGTTTGGCCAGAGGTAGAGGAACTAAGCAACAAGAAAAACAGAGCTGAATATATAATCACAGGGTAATGTCAAATCAAGTAAGAAATACGGCAATGACAAGATGAGATTTGTTTCTTTGTAGAGACAGCTGCAGGTATCCAAAAGTAACAGACCTAAAGACGTGGCTGCCAACAGAAAGCAGATTTGTACACCTATCCAAGACCGTTTCTAGTTAATCCTACTCTGCATATATATTAAAGACTTATCCTTGGAAATATTCATGTCAGCACTGATCCAACACCAGTAGATCAATGTCCCATACCCAGGACTGGCTGGCTGCTGGTCAACTTTTACTTGTGAATACAAACGCACAAATGCTTCACCACTGGCTTTGAACAGCAAAGCAAAGCCCAGGATGAAATTTGAAAACAAAACAAGGAAAGGAAATACGGTACTGGGCCAGCATAGTACACCCAGGACTAGCTCTGCTAACTTTTTATGAAGGGAGGTATTTCCACATGTCTCCAAGTCAGGTTCTAGAATCCAGAAAAATTGTGCTTTGCATCCAGGCCAGAAAGAGTACCAACAATAATTTATTTGTTAGTCACAAAAGGAGGCTTTAAATGTATTCTCACAACAAAAAGAAATCTTGGCTAAAGTGATTTATAACCTAAAGTCCAGAAAACAAAAAAGGCACTACCCAAAGGAACACTAAGTTCTTAAATAATCATCCATTCTACAAAGAACAGAGTGTGTGATGACAATCCTGATCACACTACAAAGTTATTGGCAGCTTCTGCTCAGTGCTGGGTGGTCTTGCTTGCAGATAATCCCTAAAATAGTTTGTCACAGCTACATAAAGTCATCACTCTAGATTAATACACATAGATGCAAACTATTGGCATGGGCAGACACCTTACAGCTTGATTCCGTGAGAAGCTACAGCGACGTGATAGCACATACAAGCTGCTGTCAACGCCTATAGCTGCCGTGACACTTCTGGCATTATTTTTGCAATAGAAGCTGCCCACAGCATTCTGCAATTATGATTCAAGCAAAATCAGCACAACTGTGTCATTTGTGTGGCTAAAGAAGATGCATTTGTACACAGCATTAGCATGTAAAATTGTTAGAAGGAAAAAAGAGAAACTTATTTCAAACCACAGGCATTCTGTAAAACTTAACACCAAACAAAAGGGTGCTAATTACACTGATGATTAAATCTGAGCTTGTAAAATCATTTACCAAGTGTTATTACTGCTACTTATTTCAAAACGGCGTCTGGTAGGCTGTATCCTATCTAATTGCAGTATTTAAAGGAAGGGAAGAAATGATGGTTAATGGAAGGGCAGTATGAAGGCTGAAGGTGCAATTAGCAATTACATTGGGGGACAAGAAGCTGTTGAAGAAAAAAAACATGTTTTCCTCTGGAAAGACAGAAAGCAGAGAAGTCAAAGGTGCCCTGGAAGTGATTTATATGGTCCAACTCATTTCAATTTTTGTGAGTTTTCTTTTGTGAGTTCAGTTTTCTTCTTCAGAGGCAACTAGAAAAGCAGATTTCTATACAATTTATTTACCAAACCATAGAGAAATATGAAAAATTCATATCTAGAACTTAACATAAAATTAAACAATCTTGTAGGCGTCATACTGAACAACAAGGAGCCCATTCTACCTTGTAGTGTGATTTGTTATGGCAAACATCCTAGCACTATGTTCTCTGGCATAGGAAGTTGCCTTGTACTGAGTCAGGCTATTCATTGGTCCATCTAGCTCAGTATTGTCAATAATGACTAGTGGTGGCTATCCATGGTTTGGGCAGGAATCTTTTCCTATACAATTGAGGTTTGAACTTGGGACCTTAATACATCTGTTACAAGAGCCTAGGCATTGCTCAGTACTAAACTGGGAGCACTTCCCCTCTAGTTGGTTTCATAATCAACAGTGCAATCTTATCTACATTTATTTGGAAGCAAGCTCCACTAGGTCCAATAGAATTTATTCCCCAGTAAGTAAGATTAGGATTGTAGCTAACTTTACGGCAGGTGTGGCCAAACTTGCTTAACGTAAAAAGCCACATACAATAATCTTCAAATATTTGACAGCCACAATATATTTTGTTTGAGAAATGCAATATTTAAGAAGCATTTAAATTCTTAAATATATTTATGCACTGTTAACATTACATGTGCGTTTTAATCCAGTAGACTCTCAGCTTATACTCAGTAAATTGTAAAGCTTTACATTTTTGTATTTACCTTTTAATATTGTGATGCAAAAAGGAGTTCAGCCAACATATTTCCACAAGCCACACATTAAACGCTGAGACCCACACGTGGCACAATCTGATCACCCCTGCTCTATGGCATAGTCATTTATCATATCTGGAAATTCTGTGGGCCCCAGAATGTTGTCTTCACACATCAGCCATGTTATTGTTGATGAACAAAAAATAATTATACAAGTTACAACTCTCATCTTAAAGAAAAAATTGACCAGGAGAAAAACAACTGACTCCAGCAAAATTGTGCACATTTATAGACAAACATACCTCTTAAAGGCCAGTCACTTGTAATGCTGTCTTCTGAAGCTTGACAATTCCTGCAGAGACATTGTTGAAATAGTTACTGTAGTACACATGTACAATACAAAGTTATAGAACATATGATTATACAAACCACATTCCTCAAGTGTCAACTCTGATATTACTGACAAAAAATTAAACCCAAGGCACTGCCTAGTGATAGTTTACACAAAACCCATCTAAGACTGAAGCAATCATCCAGTTCTAGATAAGTCACAAAACTCCAACTCCATTTATTGATCTCTTGTGTTCCATTGCTTTGCAGACTTCGTATTTGATTGTGTTTTTATTATACACATTATAATAAATTATTATATTTTATGCTTTTAATTATTAGTCACATTAAAAACAGGTGGGGTACAAGTGCTTTTAAGTAAATTAATAAAATTCCTTGTTTACCAAACCTTTAACACAAAGAAAACCAAACTTCTTAGACCTAGAAAACCTCTACTTCTATGGTCATTAAATAGGGCCTTAGTGGTGGCACCTCGACTATGATATCTGTCCCTTTGGAATTATGAATGGCTCATGTTTAAGTGATCACCAAATTGAATGAAAACATTCCTTAAAAAACCCTTCTTTTCCCAAAAATAGTAAACGTTCACCAAATTTTAGACCACCTAATAATCCTAAAGTGATAACCACATATTGAGTTCTTGTCATTCTCTTAAAGTATTTGACAGGAAAAAAAATGTTTCTCTCACTAAAATAGTAAATTTTCATAATATAGCCCAAACCTGAACCCTAACCCCATGTTCGGGGCGTATAATTCTGCTAAATAGTAGTATTGTCACGTAAACATTGTGTTATACATCTGGTGAACATTTACTAAATGTGGTGAACATTTACTAAATTCGGTACAGCCATGGTTGGTTTTTGGACCACAGTGCTAGATAGGCTCACGGTTTAATTTGGTAAGCATTTAAGAGACCTCCTTGTTTAGAATGGCTTCCGAGGGCAAATGTTGACAGTGAACAACTCTCAGACATGATTTGACTAAAGTTTAACTGCTTTAACTCAGGCTGATCCATTGGTGTATTTTTCCAATTTTATTTGTGGTTTTCCTGTTTTTATTGTTGCTTTAAAACGATTGTAAGCTGCCTTGGGTGCCCTTAATGGGAAAAAGGTGGGGTAAAAAAATCATTAAATAAGAAAATGGTTTGGTCCAGGGGTCTATCGGCATGTTTTATTCTTGCCCAGCATCACTCTTATTTGTAGCAAGCATGTTGCAAAATACGAATAAAATGTATTTACAGTACACCTACAGTACAGTGCTTCATACTGTGTGGTCTTACCTTGAAAAGCGGGCTAAAAAGGTTTGCTAGAATAAGATATGGAATGGAGGGAATGGGAGCCAATATCTATGGACATGTTTGTACCTTGAAAGTTATTAAGCTTAATCATCTTAAGTAGGGGAACTTCTGTACCGAGCATTGATGAATGGTACTCACATTTATCTTGTATATGTAATTGAAGTACAATAGTCTCATAACGAATATAAAAATAACTTTTACAGTTACTATCCTTGGTGGCTTTCAGGCCCATCCTGAAACTGACCTATGCGCGACCTTTACAAAGAGTATGATGCCATTGCTGCTTACTGGCCTTCACAGCAAGCTTCCCTTATTTTAAGGAAAGCTAATTGAATTCCAGCACACTTTAAATCGCTCAATATACATTTCAGAAACATGCTGTAGCTTTCAATCCTTAAGTTCTAGATTCTGTATTACATGAACAGAAAGAAGCATTTCCTCTATGGGTCAATATACATTGTTCAATACAATACTGTACAGTAATACGGTGTCCTGTTAACATGGCTTCCTTTAGTGCCAATTTGTTACAATGCTCTAAGAAAGTGATAGCTGTTCCAGCCATCATGAGCAGGACATTCTGGGAAGTGCAGGGTCAATCAGAAGTCCTCTCCAATGATGTCCCCTATGGCACTGTTGCGCACAGTGTTTGACGTTCCAGTACACAACACCCCCACCACACATAATGAGAGGCATTTCTGTAATTGAAAATTTTCTGTTCTATTAAAGCAATACATTTATTTAAGTTGTTCCATAAGTGGCTATAATGGGGAAATAAAAATACAGATCTAAAATAATTAAGGTTTTTCCTCAACCTACATTCACAATATTCTAGTAGTCTCCAAGGTATATTTAAGGTCTTCCACAGAGGCTACAAAATGCAGTTCCAATTGCACACTTTCTGCTCAAGAGATTGGGCCAGTTTAAAAATCCAAATTATTACTGGGATCATTCAACATGATTTGAGTTAGCCCACAGCGTGAGGGTAACAGTGTAAGGGCATCCAACGTTTGAATAGACTTGGAATAAAAAAAATATTCAATCTATTTGCCAGATGATATGAAGAGTTCTAGGATCACAGGAGACCTCAAGAGGAGGCTGCCACCAAAAGGACTGTACAGGTAGATGATGTTGGCTGTCCTAACCCAGTTGTCCTTGCAAATATGGATTCAGACAACCAAGAGGTTTTCAAGAGGCTTTTGCATAGCTGCTTCCATGCCCGGTGCCTTATGTTGATTCCTGTATTGTAAAGCTCTCAGAGCAAGGGCCTTTCTTCTCAAAATTTAGTGCTGAAATTTAGTGCTGTAGTGCAAAATTTAGTAGATGAACAGTATTATAGATAATTATTATTGCCTGACTGTATGATGATTAACTTGGATTTCTCAGCAATAGCAGGCCGACGGTAGTGAAAAATGCTATGTTGTGGTTGAAAGCTAGATATTTGCATCCCCAAACTGCAACAAGTAACTTCCACATGACTGGCACCTGAATCTACCCAAAGCCTGAAACAATGCTACAATTGCCCCTAGGCTTCTATGTAAAGAAACTTCATGACACCGTTTCCCATTAGACTATCAGCACAGTTCTGCAATCCTGTCTTCAGTAAAAATACCCCAAGCCTACTTAGTACCAGTGACGGTACCCAAGAAAAGTTGCAGAAGGAACAGTAGGTGGACAAGAACACATTACAGCAGTATCGTCAATAGCAGTATTCATCCAATGAACACTTAGTGCTACCTTCAACTATGAGACAGGAAGCTGGCACTGAATGTCCCCTCCATCTATCAGTCACTGCTTCCACTGGCTACAACAGTTGTCAATTATAGCCTGGATGAAAAGCACTGCAGCAAAACAGCACTTAAGGAAGCAGCATTTTGGGAGGTATCACTGTGTTTCCAATTGCCAGATTCAGCAAATCCTATGTATAATAAAGCTTGCTCACCAAGAACAGGTGAGCATTTGTTACAGATAACACTTCCAAACACATTTCACCTGCACCCATTTTAACCAAGGTAAACTTACCTAGGACGCAACTGAAATCGCAGCCACAGCCATTAAACACTCAATAAAGCAGCTACAGTATATCTACATGAGACATGGCATGTAGCAAAACCCAGCTTCTGCCAAGTAAGATGCTCCTGAATGCAAGTTAAGACTTATACTGCCTACTTCCTGCAGAAGGCAAAATGAATCATAGAAGTGGTTCACATCCAAAGGTCTTTTTCAGCAAATGGGGGCATCTTATTGCACTGACCTCAAGTCCTCAATACTGGTGGCAGCATCCAATGCACCATTAAGGCGTGGGTGGGTGGAGCCTAAAAGCAGCGCTTTGCCCCACGGCCCTTAGCAGGTTGGAACGAACTCAGTAGGCAAGAATAATTTAGGAATGAGTAACAATTTGATCCCAATTAAAATGAGTGACTTCCACTGTTCATACTAGATTCTTAGGCTGCAACTTTATGCACACTTTCTTTGGAAAAAGCCCCATTGAATAAATTGGGACTATCTGAGTCAACATGCATATATTAGGGGTTCTCTTATCCACTGTATCAGCTGTGATTTTTATTTATGTAGAAAGGAGAATCTGTACAGAACTTGCTCAAAGCATAAATACACTGCACAGAACCGGAAATCTATATTTACAGAACAACAAACAGTAGGTGCAGCAGATAACCTATTCTGAGGCTGAAATCAAGTAGAGCCAGGAAGGAGGTATTTTTTGCTACACAATACAGCATTTCAAAACAATTTAAGAATATACAGTAGATTAGGATTTAAATGCAATAGCCTATGGGGTGGGAAGAAGGTAGATGTTATCTACAAGCAGATCGCTGGCTTTTTTCTAATGAACACTGAAGGGAAGCAATTCACAGACTGTCTGTTGGAGTCAGAATGTCTTTTTGCAATGGCATTGATTTCCTTAAGGGAAATGTTTCAGTATAAGTGGTGAGCAAAATGGAGCTCAGTCATAACAGACCTGAATAGTGCTATTTTGTTGCAATGAATACTCACTATAGTAGGCTGACCAGATCTTGCATGTTTCGCATTTTGGTTTTTTAACTGAGTGACCATGATTATGTCCTTAAATTTACAGAGCAAAATGCATGAGTGAGATCTCTTAAGAATTAAGGCAAAATTAATTTTTCTTGTTCATTAGAAAAGATCTGCTTGGGGACATGTTCCAGATTCCCCCCTGTGGATAAGAGGAAACCCTATGTTAAGTAAAGGGTTCTCCCCTAACCCCACCCAAACAAGATGGTTTTATTGTGACCCAAAGTAAGAATAAAAGGAAGGTAAGTGGGGAAAGCTAAAGCCTTTGATTGTGTGGATCACAACAAACTGTGGTAAGTTCTTGAAGAGATGGGAGTACCGGACCACCTTATTTGTCTTCTGAGAAACCTGTGTAAGGGTTAGGAAGCAACAGTTAGAACTGGACAAGGAACAACTGATTTGTTTAAAATTGGGAAAAGAGTACAACAAGGCGGTATACAGTCACCCTGCTTATTTATATGCAGAGTACATTGAAAAAGGCTGGGCTGGATGATTCACAAGCTGGAATCGCTGGGAGAAATAACAACCTCAGATATGCAGATGATACCAATCTAATGGCAGAAAGTGAGGAAGACCTAAAGAACCTTCTGATGAGGGTAAAAGAGGAAAGTGCCAAAATTGGCTTGAAGCTCAACAGTGACAAAACTAAGATCATGGCAACCACTCCCATCACTTCCTGGCAAATAGAAGGGGAAGAAATGAAAGCAGTGACAGACTTTATTTTCCTGGGCTCCAAGATCACCACAGATGGTGATTGCAGCCATGAAATTAAAAGACATTTACTTCTTGGGAGGAAAGCTATAGTAAACCTAGACAACTTAATAAAAAGCTGAGACACCACCCTGCCAACAAAAGTTCGCATAGTCAAAGCTATGGTTTTCCCAGTAGTAATGTATGGCTGTGAGAGCTGGACCATAAGGAAGGCAGAGTGCCGAAGAAAAGATGCTTTCGAATTATGGTGTTGAGACTCTTATGGACTCTCCGCTGGACTGCAAGGAGATCCAATCAGTCAATCCTCCAGGAAGTCAAACCTGATTGCTCCCTGGAAGGACAAATACTGAAGCTGAAGCTCAAATACTTGGGCCACCTCATGAGAAGAGAGGACTCTTTAGAAAAGACCCTCATGCTTAGAAAGATCGAAGGCAAGAGGAGAAGGGGGTGGCAGAGGATGACATGGTTAGACAGTGTCACCGAAGCGATGAACATGAAACTGGCCAAACTCCGGAAGCCAGTGGAAGACAGGGAGGCATGGCGTGCTGTGGTCCATGGGGTCGCGAAGATTCGGACACACCTTAGCAACTGAACAACAGCAGCAACAACAACAAGTGGGGGGCACGATCAATGGAAAATTGTAACTGCAAATATTGAATCTGTGGCTACAGGGGCTCATCTGTATTATCTAATCCAGATTACTTGTGCTTTTAACTCTTTACCTGCCTGTTATCAGTTGAATGCAGCAAGACTATTCAGTCCTCCTGGAAATGTGGCTACCTCTCCGGTCTAGGTGTTTCAAGAATTCTGCATTTAACTAGGAGGAAAGCTTCCAGGGTTGTTTCTTTGCTCTCATAGTGCCAGCCAAGTCAATTGATTTTGATCCTGACATGGAGCATACCAAAGAAGAGGAGAAAAGCATGGGCACTGGGGCTCCCCCTGATCACTACAATATCCCAAATGGAAATCACACATTGTTCCAACAGAATTATAACATTCAGAACTTGGTATCAAAATATGTATATGAGATTTCCCTCTAAGACACTGAAGAGGTTAAATAAAGTTGAACAACTCTATTTGACTTATAAGCTATACTAGACTGTGTCCATATGAGCAAGACTTTTTTTGGACAGGTATATAGAAATAGGAAATGAGCACAAGTTTCTTAACTTTTATTATTAACAATGGAAACAGTTGGTGCTGACTCTTCAGGTATGAAAGAATCTACTGTAGTATGTATCTACCAGGAAAAAAAATTACTAATAGCACTAAATCCTTATCATTTCTTTAGCCTGGGAAAATATTTATTAAACTTTTTAAGCACTTTTCTATAAAATCATTTTTGAAGTAGTGTACTGAAAGGGAGATGCAACAAGTAACCTTGTACTGAGTCACATAAATGGTATAAGTCAGTAGCTTCCGAACTGTGAGCCATGGCTAGGTGGGGAGCCGCGAAAACCAGCCAGGGGAGCCACGTAATCCTCATGAAAAACCGACTGCCCTATACAATGTATAAGATTATAGCCCTAATGGGGAGCCAATGGACCAGTAGGTCAAGGAAGCAGCCAGTTGAAAAAGTTTGGGAACCACAGTCGCCACTTGGTGTTGAACCCAAAACTCCATTTTAACAGAACCCTCTCTCAATCCTCCTCTTAGGATTCTTTAATGGGAATAGCCAAGAATCAGACCTAACACTCATTTGTACAGGTACATACTGTACCACTGATTATATACTGCAATCCTAGAAACAAGATCGAAAGTCTCTTGATCCAACCCTATAGTTATGTACTATCCCGGAATCATGCAGCACTGATAAAACGTTCTTATAATGACTATAAAACACAAAATGCAGAAAGCTAGAACTTATTACTAACATAATATTTTTATGTCTTTCCTTATTTAACCATCCATTCAAAAACACTTTTTGTGCCATTCTAACCATAACGAAGAACAATCTCCTTCTCTTTGTATTGAACAAATTGTTCAAGCTGCTCTGTCAATTTCAGAGAAGCCCATGTTTACCTAGAGCAAAGATGACCAAAGCAACTCACAGGTTTTCCAACTTTCACATGTTCTTAAAAACATCTCCTGCATCCTCCTCCAAATCCTGTCAACTGAAGAAGTTACAGCTGTGGTAGTTTTACTACCTTCAACATTCTCAGCTGCTACAGGTTTCTAGGGCTTACTGATGGCTGTTCCCACCTCTTTTTTTTTTTTTTAACTCTGTCACATATAGTCATATTGTAATATTTTGACTTTTAAACTGAAGGATATTTTAGACATCCCTTGCAGAAAAGCAATCACAGATTTAGAGTTAAAGTTGAATATGTTCACCCTCAGCAGCAAAGGAGATTATATAACTTGCATGAAGTGCTGAATGTCAAACCTCTGCAGACGGCCAAAATACGCTAAAATAAACTGAAAAGGCTCTATCCCCAAAAGAAACTGCACAAGCAATGTACAGTAACTAACCAGACAGTGATCAAGAACACTGGATTATTCTTAACCAAAGGAATATATCATGGGCTGGATCCCAACTTGTGCAAACAGAAAGAAGCTTGCAAAAGTAAAAATTTCCTGTTCCCCATCCAACACCTTTCCAGACAAGCTGAGACATGGCTTTTCATGAGGCATAAGGGGTTGTAGTGGGGCATGTTATGTCCTCATCCTCACAGGATCCAAGTACTTATTTTCACTTAGGCTGGCAGGCAATGCTGGAGGAGGCGGCAGCAATCATGAGGCACATAGAGAAATGTAGTCGGGCAGATCTGGAAATCACATTTGGAGTGCTAGTACGGCAAACATGCTTTCATCCTCCTGACCAAAATATTGAGGGTGACCTTGAATTTGAGAAAAACCAGAGTCATCTAAAGGAGAAACTGTTGTAGTAATGCATGACCTCAATTACCCATACACAGATTGGGTAAATTCATGTTCAGATCATAACAAAGCTTTCAGATACGCTAAATGGCTATGCTCTACAGCAGGGGGCTTTGGAACTGATCACAACAGGGGATGCAACCCTAGACGTAATCCTATATTATCCAAGATGTCCTGCAAGATGCAAGTTTTGCGGAATCCATAGGGAATAGCACTATCCAGTTACACATATGTGTGACTGGAAAGTTTCCAGTTCCCAGGAACTACAGAACTCCAATACATGGTACTTTGGGCTTCAGAAAAGGGAGACATCTCAAAAATGAGGGGACTAATAAAATGGAAGCTGAACAGGAAATTCAGGAGAGTCAAATCTCTCCACAATGCATGAAGGGTATTTAAAACAGTAATAATTTAAACAGTAATTTAAAACCACAATATTGTCCCTTCCCAACACCAATTCTCAGTGTGTATCAGAACTTGAGGCAGGGGAGGCAAGGGCAACAGAGGATTGTTTGAAAATCACTGTGAGCCCCTAATTCAGATGCTTACTATTTTAGTTTAACTGCTTTGGGTTCCTTCAGGGGGAGAAATGCAGGGTAGATACATAGCAAATAATGATGCAAATGCAAAATATTCAAAATGGTTACAAAAGTACACAATTTATTAAGCGTTCCTTTGATGGAAAGTTAAACATTAAAGACTGCCCTACATTAAAACCTCCATAAAGCGATTTACAAGGTGCTTACCCAATAGATTGTTACCATTACACATATCTTCAGTGTATTGCTCAATGCAGAGAAATCATTTTATCAGTCCACAATCCTTCCCCTGCTCCAGAAGACTATCTCTGAGAAACACCATTACACCATCCATTGATAAAATTATTAGTTTATGCTAGCTAGGAGAATAGTAAAAAGCCTATGTTTCTACTGATTACCACCTTGAATCTTTCAGAATGCTCCAAGCACATTCTTAAAGAGTTTTGATGAACTGAAAGTAAGGTCAATAACTAATATGTAAACAAGTCACTTAATGTTTACCCAGCACCTTGCTCTACCATGTGATTCAAGCCACAATGGTGTAGTGGTTTGGAAGCTGGACTTAGACCTGGAAGATCCAGGTTCAAATCCCCACTCAGCCATGACCTTGGGTTAGACCTATCTCTCAGGCTCACCTACCTCACAGGGTTGTTGTGAGAACAAAATGAGGGGAGAAATGACGTACACAACCTTAAGTTCCTTGGGAGGAAGGATGGTAAAAAAATGTGAAAAATAAAAAATATTCACTCACAATCAAAGATTCCCAAATATGTCAGTTTAATTTAGACTTTGCTCAGTCTTCCCCACTTAGATTGCATAACATATATTGAGAATGAAAACATGTTTTCTTGTTTTGTTTTTTGCACACAGAATGAAAGTGCCAATCTAGGACCTCCTATGCCAACAAAATAACTGCCTAAGATTTCACAGAACAATAATTGGGCTGGCATAATGTCACAAAAATATATTGCACTCATGCTAAAAACTGACTTCCGATATGGCACATAGTAAAAGAAATGTGTTCAACCAACAACAGTTGTGTTGCCATGCAAAGCTGTTACACTGCACAAACATTAAAAGGGTTACACAATAGTCTACCAGACACTGTAAAAACGTTGCACGATTTGCAGCCTGATTTTATTTGATTACTCAAAAGTCAAGGTCCACCTTGATTAGTGAGACTTACTTCCAAGTAAACAGGAATAGAATTATAGTTGTATTTATTTATTTGTTTGTTTTGTTTTGTTTTGAAGAATTTATACCCTGCCTTTCCCATGCTGAAGCAAATGCCAAGGTGGCTTACATGGGCAGGCTAGTCAAAACCACCATTTTTCAATGGGTTTTTTTTACAAATATACAGTATTCTGCGATTCACCAAATCCTCAGTCCCAGATGTAGCCTCTACACTGTGGTTGTAGAACATCATTTATAATAGGTTACACCACTATCATTTTTATTGTTTTAATATAACCATTGACATACTCATAAGTGGATCAGCCCAATTAAATCTCTCCAGTATCTTTAAAACAAATTTACACCCTTCAGTATTAACATACCTTGTTATATGCATATTTTAATGTTTCTATTATTTGTTCTGTTGTGCTTTAATAGGTCTAATTAGAAGGAAACAAGTTATTCTTACTTAAATGATATAAGCTATATCCAATGGTGAGATCAGAACACCTAACTTATCTGTAGTAAATATGGAAAATCTCACTGGGACCCTGGTAAGCAAGTAAATTCCAGGTGCAACCATTGATCTGTGAATTAGGACCTTTTCAATATGTTTAGGATGTGCATTTACCATACTAATCCAAAAGCCCACAAGGCTTCCACAAAGTACAGGATATAGTAATTTCACTCCTTTTTATCTTGACAGATTTAAATAGGCAGTTTAGTGGAGATGTCTAAGATTAGCCATACCAGCTGTGCTAATGTGGATGCAAATCAAGCATGATACAATTCACAAGAATCCAAGGTTTTTCAGACACACACACACACACACACACACACACACACACACACAGAGAGAGAGAGAGAGAGAGAGAGAGAGAGAGAGAGAGAGACCCTGCTATTGAGTCATACAAGGAAGCTATTCACTGAAATGGACTAGTTTTGAATGTAGTTCAGTGAAGCCAAGTAGCAACTGCAAGTACACAACATAACCTTATTCATATTTACTAGGAAGTAACTCCCACTGTGTTCAATGAGGCTTGCCCCCAGTAAAAGGGTTTAGGATTGCAGCCTTAATCACCCTCTCACTCTAATTGTGCAAATAGATCTTTCCAAACTGGCAATTAATACCACATTATCTCAAGTTACAGGCTAGGATATAAGGCTAGATTTCTTTCTCGTCCCACCTCACCCCCATAACATCCTTAGTTAGGAAGCAGCTAGTAACTTGTCAATTTAATAGATCACATCTGTTTGGTTTAAGAAATAGAACACATTTCACACTAAGAAGGTGGAGGTACAAAATATCATTTCACTGTGTTGTCGAGTATGACCAAGTCCATAAGACCCAGCCACCATCTCTCCTAACTGACAGGAATTAAAGAGAAAGGCATTACATCCACTACCCTTAGTGACTTAGAGCAGTGCTCTTCAACCTTGGGGGTTGGGACCCCATGGGGTCACAAAGCCTCGGTTGTGGCAACTTACAGAAATTAAAAAGGTTGAAGTCCACTGGATTAGAGCACCACCGGGTAAAGAGGGAGGCATCTGGTGTTCCCCTTCAGGTACCAGGGTACTGTGTCTCTGCTGATGTTCTTAGCAATCATGCTAAAATAGCTTTCACTAGTGCCAGGCTATGTGGTAACTTTTTCTGCTCTTTCTAATAAGAATATTTGGTTATTGTGAACCATGCTGGGGCATGGAGTGGGCAGCAATGGGAGAAAGAGCAGGAGGATAGAATCTTCGGAGGGAGGTGGATTGACAGTGGGTCCCCAGTCTCATACTCCATGTATGTATGTATGTATGTATGTATGTATGTATGTATGTATGTATGTATGTATTTATTTATTTATTTATTTATTTATTTATTTATTTATTTATTTATTTATGGCATGAAAAAAGTTGGAAGTTCACTGACTTACAGCACAGTCCAGAGTCTGGATCGGCTAGCACAGGTCTCTTGCACCAGCCCAGGAGTGTTGCAAATGCACACTTGCACCTTCTTAGGAATTGGCTGAGCCAGTGCACAGATGTACACTGGCTCAGCAAGATCAAATCCAGACCCCAAGCCACCTAGACCAGGTAAGGTAGCTCCGGCAAAGGGCAGCCAGTGGCGGGGGGGGGGAAGGGTAGGGGCAATTGGAGAGGGTGGCAGGGAGGTGGAATGGGGGCTGGCAGGGAGGGAGAGGGCAGGCCAATGGGCTGACCAGGCCAAGGAAAGGGGTAGGAACGGTCTGGGCCACTTAGGCTGGATCAAGCCCCCCATCTCAGCCATTCTTTCCTGGGCCACTCAGATTTGCATCAGCGATTTCGCTAGTGTAGATCCGAGTAGCCTCACAGGGGTAGCTGCCGCATGACACAAGGAAATTACTTCATGACACAAGGGGAAATTACTCCCCTTATTTCAAGTTGTGTGGTAGCCATCTTCCCATCCAGTGCTGGACATGGCACAGGCCGGTTGGCCTGCCTATGCCAGCACAGGTTAGGATTGGGCTATTAGAGGAAGAGCAGTGTATCTTGTTATTTTTGTCATCATGGTTGGGTGTGAATTCAAGATGCATTTTGCCACTCACACAATCATCTTGAATAAGGGACTATTTTATCCCCCTGAACTTTTCATCAGCCCCGTTTCTGACTCTGCTGGTTCCTTTTTATTACCATTTTTATTAATCAATTTTAAAGAAATTGTGGGCTACTTGAGTACATTTTGCAAAATTGTCGGATTAAATATTTTAAATAAATACCTCAGGTCAAACCAGATTTTCATCTCTTACTATCAAGTTGTATATTATATTAATTATATATGATAAAATGTTTATTTATGAATACAATTATAAATTAAATTATTATATATGAAGCCCAGTTCATTTAGACCTCAGTTACCAAACTTAAATTTGGTCTTGCATTCAGATTCCTCTGAAATTACATTTACATTTAGTTAAGTAATGTAGGTGGACTCATCTCAAATGTATTTAAAACAGAAAACAAGTCAAAGTTTCTAAGTTCATTTGGGGACACAAGCATGATCCAAGATCAATTATACTGAACTATTCTGTGGGCTCTTAACTTTACTTGAAGGACAGATTCAAAAGCTAAAAGGTCTCTTTCTGCGATTACATTCCACCTATTTAACCAAAGTGTAAATAACCTGGCTGATTAGTCCTCTATTTGGAAAAAGAAAATAATTTTCTGTGGCCACACCTTCAATGCAGCTGGAATCACAAGGAATAATTGTTTAGTACCTTGAAACTAGAAATACGGTAGAGTAGGACAAGCTATTGTCAACACTGATCCAACAGGCATGCAGTCTCTGGGAACATAACCAATAGTCTGCTCCAGCCCAAAGATTTCAAGAGCCAGTTATGCACCAGTGAACATGCACAACTGTCCCTCTCACACACACACACTCACTCACTCTCTCAAGGCATATTTTTACAATTATCTGCAATATTCTTTTATTCTCTGGAGCAATTTAGCAGCATAACATTTCACTGCGATTTACACATGACTTGACACAGCTGGTTGAAATTTCAAATGTGAAAGCTCAACTGGCAAGCAAAAGGTTGTTTGTTTAAATCATGCGTAACTTTTTCCAGATAGTAAAATATTTAGAGATTGCTTTTCCCAAAAGTTCCAAGCAGTTTACAGCTACAATTCCACACAATTGGAAAACTGATATATTATTAACGTATATTATTAACACCAACGAAGTAGCAACTTTCTTCATCTCTTCGAGGAGATTCCACACATGTAGGACAATTGCTGTAAAAGCTCTATTTCTCACTGTCGCTGTCCATACTTGCCACAAACGTTGCACTAGACATCAGTAGGACTCATACAGTGAGAGGCAGATATGAAAGTAAACCACCCTTTCCGTTACATGTTATGATGATTCCATGGAAGCTAAAAGACTGGGAGGTGGAGAGACACAACACCTGAATTCCATACAGGCTATTGAATCCAATGAGCTGAAGGCAAGATTTGAGCACAAGGGCTGGCAGAGATCAGTGTTGCAGTAAACCAATGGAAAAAATATACAGTGAACTATTGGTTCCTATCTGTTCAAAATAAACCAGTCCACAGCCCTGCTGGTGTTGGGTCTTGTGGGCAATGGGGCAATTTGCAAATCAAGGGTGAAACAGATATTCTAAAGTCTGTTCTAATGCTCAGCCACTACATTCCTAGGCTTCTTTTAGGATAGAAAATACCCATCAACACCACTTCCACCACACTTAGAAAAGAAGCGTCTGCCAAGTTTGCCTTAAGAGTGCCACTGAAGCTCTTAGGCCTTACCTGTCTATTCCTGAAAGTCATTCCTATCTCAAGTGAGTAGCAACTGGTTGCAGGTACTCAGCAGTGGAGAACGTGCACTCGGCACATTCCCACAGGCAATCCTTCCCTTTTTAAGTTCCAGGTGCCAAGCACGGACCCTGGCACTGAAGGCAGACTGAGCCCTGGAAAGAGATTTCGAGGGCAGAGACAGAAAACCACGAGAGCTAGGAGGTGGAAGAGATTTCTTTTGCTTTTAAACTCCATTCCACGTCACCGCCTCTTTCCTCAGCCCCCTGAAACAGAGAAAGGGCGCCGGGGCCAGGTGAGCGGCACCCTTCGCCAACCTCCGGCTAGACGGCATGGGCGGCCACACATGCCAGGTAAGCCCGCGCAGGTGCCCCCTTCCGCCATACCTCCCTACCCAGCTCGCCTTCCACCCCACACCTCGCTTACCTTCTCCCGCCGCTTCCCCCGTGACCCAGCCAGCCTGCCCGCTCGGTGCGCGCGCTCGGCTGCCGCCTTCGAGGCGGCGGGGGAAAGGAAGGAGCTCGCCTCGAGGAGGGCAAATAAATAAAAAAGAGGCGGCTCAGGTACCGGCTTCGACCAGCGCTACTCCGGCTCAGGCCCCGCCCTGCTCCTCTGTCGCGTCACCGGCCGCGCCTGCCAATGGGGGGCCCGATGGCACAACCGCTGACTGGCTGCGGAGGGCAGTGAAAGGCAGGGGCGGGGTGGAGAGGAGAATGGGTGCGTGGGAGACAAAAGGCGTCGTCGAATCTTTACTCTCCCCTCCCTGCCAGATCCAACCTGGGGGGAGGCGCCCAGGTTCCGCCCGCCCCAGTCCCCCCGGGAAAAAGCGGGGTGCCGCCCATGAAGTGTCCTTAGGAAACCCCACTGAGCGCCCTCCGGGCTCCATTTTTATGCTGATTTGCTAGGGCTGTAAGCACCGCCGGCTTCAACGGGGTTTGCTCCCGTCCCATGTAAATGCGTGTAGATTTGCAGCTTCAAAAGCACGCGCGAGTCAGATTTGCTTGGGACGGTCCTGTAAGCTGACCTGGCTTTTTTCCTTGTCATCCCTATCTCTCTTTCCTCCTCCGGCCCTGTGAATTAAGCAGAAAGCATTGTCACTCCGTCGTTCCTCGCAATTGCTGCAGCTTCCAAAAGGGGTATTTAAAATGGTGGGAAAACACTCTTTTACCGTCCGATTAGCTTGCGGAAAGGGTTGTTAAATGGCAGTTAGCATTTAGTAACTCCTGTTCGTATCTAGAGTATGCACCGCAGGGCGTTTCACGCTCAGAACCTGTTTGGTGGGCCAGGGTGTGATGCTCTACGAGAGTGCCTCTGAGTGCGTGCAGAGTGAATTCTCACCATAAGCAGCGCATCCATTCACAACTCCAATTAGGACAAAGGGTATCCAGATCTGAGAATGTATTTTCCCCGCAGTTTTGAACTCTGTGACTCTCATTTTATAAATTGGGTGCTGAATCGTCATTTGATACTTAGTTTTTCTCCTCTGATTCTCTGTGCAAAAGGCAATTATTTCATACTGAGATCAAATACTTGTTCTTCCCTGAGGTTATCACTGTGTAAAAAATTAGAGTTTTAGAGTGGTCTCTCAAATGTCACATGAACTCAGACATACTGCAATATGACATCGGATGTTTATTATTCCATGGCAATGCAGATTACTGCTTTGCCTGCAAAAGGAACCAGAAGCAAAAGACATCCTCTCTCTTCAATTCCTATGAGTACAAAAGGTAATGGGCAATACTTTATTTTCACTTTCAGGGCCGGCTTTAAGCCAATGTGACCAATGTCATCACATTGGGCCCTGCACTTTGGGGGGGGGAGCAGCACCAGCGCAGTGAGCATATCACCTGCTGCTGCAGCAGGGAACTCTGTGGACTAAAAGTCAATGGGGCAAGCAGAGCAGCTTTACCTTGGGCCCTCCCACCTGCCCCAAATGGGCCTCCTGGAAGCAGTTGCTGGTGCAGGTCACCACCAACTATTTCCAGATGTTGTGCACGGGACCACAAGTGCTTTTCTGGGTGAGTGCCCCCCTCCCCGTGGGAATGCCCCACATTGGGCCCTGGAGATGGAGTCTACATTGGAGAAATTGCCTCAGTGATTCTGGGCTGCAGTACATGTAGCTACGATTTGTGGTGTTGTTTTTTTAAAACATTATAGGACTACAGGCACGCTCCGGTGTCCACTGGGGTTCTGTTCCGGATCCCCTGAGAATACCTGAAACCATGAATACTGGGGACACCTTTTTACAGATAGGAGAACATCAGTGGTTTTGCTGCAACAAGGTAAAAAGAGAGATTTGTTTAAAGTTCTTCTATCTTTTTAATAGCCGTCCCAGTATCTATGGTATCCGTGGATAACTGAAACTGTGGATACTGAATCAGTGGCTACCAGGGTACAACTATATGTAAATTATACAGTATATTGCAAATTGAGAGATTTCCAAGGAAAGGACAAGTGTGTATCCATTGCTCCTTCACATCTATTTTAGTTCACAGAAGTTGCAACCCAACTCTCAGTGTTGAGAGCTGTATAGAGACCATTTTCAAATGAAAAATTTATCTTCAGAACTTAACTCACAATAACTTACGGTGCAATCCTAGGCAGAAGCAACAGTGATGCTGTGGGACGCTGGTGTGGTGACTGCTAATTCCTGTAGTTACCCAGAACTAATGGAACTGGACTGACCTGTCCTGTGGGTGTGCAGTTCTCCCAGCCCCACCTCAGCAGCTACAGACAAACCACTAGGAAGAATCAGTTACAGCAGTGGTTCCCAAACTGTGAGTAGGGACCCACCAATGGGTCGCACGCCAATTTCAGATGGGTTGCAAAGCATCTAGAGCAGCCATATTGAAAATATGGGAAGATGGAATGCTGGAAAAGGGGAGAGTTGTGCCGTTGTTTTGCTTGTGTCAAGGTTGCAAATAGGCTTTTTTTCCTTTCTGATTCACTTTGCTATTGGAAAATGACTGAGAAATAACCCAACTTATTTCTGCATGATCAGAAAAGCAGCAGGCTCTGGCTTTGCAATGATGGCACTTCCAGCCATGACCTCACTTCTGGTGGGTCCTGGAGAGATTGTCATTCTAAAACGTGGGTCCCGGTGCTAAAACATTTGAGAACGTCTGAGTTAGAGAGTGGCACAGGTAGGCCTAATGAGTAGCATCTGTTGGGCTGACTCCCCCCACCCAGACAGCTTTCTGAAAGGATAAACACACTGGCAGAGCCAATCAACAACTGCAACAGAACTGGTGTGCCAAAGGACAGGCAGTGATGTGCTGTCACATGTGGAAAAGTCAGAAACAGAATCCTTGTTCTTGCCAGCACTGCTCCCACATGCACATGTGTCTAACACTGCATGTGCAAACAGGCATACAACCTCGAGTTTGTCCAGTACAGAATCAAAAACAAATTAGGGGAATTATACTCAGTAACCTGAAAGATGAGGCTGCAGTTAATGGCTGTTCGGAGAAGCAGCATGAACAATCTCTAAGGACTAAGCCTCTACTTAGGCTAATCACAAGACAAGAGTTTTCCAGAACAATATAGATTTTTATAAGAGCAATAGAAGAAAAAGGCAAAAGGCTTATAAGATCAGTTGTGCAAAGATTCAAGTGGTTGTACATAAACAGATAATTGACAGTGGTTCTGTTCAGACATGCACGGCTTCAGTGAAGGAGAAGGGGGAGAGAGAGAGAGGCCACCAGGCTATCTTTCTTTTGCCGAAGAAGATCCAATGGGACAAAGATTAGCATGAAGTTTAAACACACACACTGGGGAATGTTAGAAGTTATAGCAGCGATTTTCAATCTTTTTCCTTTGATGGCACACAGACAAGGCACTAAAATTGTCAAGGCACACCATCAGTTTTTTGACAATTGACAAAGATACAAGGGTTGTTTATTGGTAGGGCCATTAGGAGATGTGAGCACCACACTGCTGGTGGTGGGGACTCTCCCCTCCCAATGGCCCTACTGATAAACAACCATCCTCAAACTCCCGCGGCACCCCTGGAGAACATTCATGGCACACCTATGTGCCGTGGCACACTGGTTGAAAATCGCTGGGTTTTGGGCAAGAAAGTTATTACCTATCCTTATAGCTTAATTATTTCAGGGTTTTACCCTGACAAAGCTGTTCTACCCCTCAGCAGGCCAAGGTTATCAGGGCTGGAGGCCATGTGCTAGCAACAATGGTCTGCTGCATCTCATTTTTCCCTCTTGTTGCCAGTACGTTGGTAGGGGAGGATTAAACAACTCTCAGAATCAGGGAGGATGGTGCACATTTTTGTGCTGGCCTCTCTGACTCCAAGAGTGGTCCAAACTTACTTCCCAGTGACCCTTGTGCCAGCCAAACTTTGCTGGCCTAACTGTGCCAGCCTAGGCTAGGATTGTACCCTACGTGGATCAGGATGGGGAGAAGGGCATTAGCGGGAGGATCTCAGCGGTAGCCACACACGTGGAGATCCTATCCCTTTCTCACTTGGACCCACCCCCCAGGAGTCTCCTTGGACTGATTCCAGCAAAAGATGGTGTAGGTCTGAAGAAACCCATTGAAGACCAGCAGCCTAAGGAGAGGTAACAACTCTTTTCGTGGCTTATTGTGATGACCTATGGTTAATGCAGTGAACTTGACTTTTCGTGGCTCTCCCAGGCTGTCTGGTGCCCCCCTCCACCTATAGCATGAAGCGTGTGCTCTTGTCAGCTTCTCCCGCCCAGCCCCCAAAGCATCCCTGTCACTGGCATGGAATGTGCAGTGCAGCCCCCAGAGCAAGTGCAGGCTTGGGAACTGGAGCCATTCTGTGTTCTGGACTGGTCTTGCAGACCCTGGCTTCTCCCTGTCCCTGCCATGTCTCCACCCTATTTGGGGGCTTCTGCTGGCCAGAGGTGCACCCAAGTGCAATGGGGGAATGCCAGTATTGAGTTATGCTGTCATGGGTATGAGTGGCAGCATTTGAGTCCAAGTGAAATATCTGGTCCTGCTCAGACTGGTGTTTTTTTTCCAGATGCAGGAGTGGATTGATTTGTTTGTCAACGTTTTGCCACCAAACGGTTTATATCAGTGAAGTTCTAAATCCCCTTTAAATTGGATTAGGTGGGCGGTCTGTTCTGGCCCACTTTCAACCCATACCAAGTTGGGAGATTCTTTTAACAGCATTCACAATTGTATTGGTATTCTGGTTATAATTATTTTTATTCAAGAGCCCAGTAGGGACTGGTAAGCATTTTTTAAAACTTTGAACGAAGGAAGCCACAAACTAGTATAAACCCAAATCTCTTCAAAGACTTTTCAGAATTCAGATCAGTTTGCTTCTTGCAGTCTAGTGCATCTCTTCCCCTTTCATTCATTACTATTTTGCCAGCGGAGACTGGAGCAGCCCAGTGTTGTGCTGCCCAGCCTGACGCAGGTGTTCAGAATCTGGCCGTGCAAGCCTCTGCCAGCCCCCTCCCTCTGCTGGGCCTGTTCCTCCCCTCCCCACCCAGTTATACCCCCTCCCTGCCTCCCCCCTGCCCTGGTGGGTCTTACTCTTACTGCTGACCAGGGCTGCTGGAGCGCCAACAATCTGTACTGCCTACGCTGGGGTGCAGTGCTGACTGGTGCAGCCCCAGCTTGGGCAGTACTTACTCTACACTAGTGGTATTCAAACTTTTTAGACCGGGACCCACTTTTCAGAATGGCACTGGTGTCAGGACCCACCGGAAGTGATGTCATTAACCTGGAAGTGATGTTGTGGCAGGAAGTAACGTCAACAAGCAGAAAGTGCTGTCATTGTAACATAATAAAATGACATTCCTGAAATACAAATTGGCATTCTTGGACTGCAACAATTGTACAACCATGAAACATCCCTGAAAGCAAGCAAGATTAGGACAAAATATGATGTAAAAGCACTGAAATAAATACAAAATTTTAAAGAAACCCTCACTTTAAAATTCAAACTGTTGACACTCACAAAAGGAATATAAAAAGAGTAAGGTCTGCAGTTTCCAAGATGGCTGCTCCCAGCTTTCCGCGACCCACCTGACATCAGGTTGCGACCCACCAAGTGGGTCCCGCCAAGTTATTCAAACTTATCCACAGTTTCAATAACACTGCTCTACAGCATGTCTACAACACCCAGAGCCAGCAGTACGAACGTACCACCAGCAATAAGGCCCACCGGATTGGCACCTTAATAGGAAGGGCCTCCTATACCTCTGGGAGAGAGAGGATTATCTGCCCAAGAACCCAGCAGGAAGAGACCTGCTTTCCTGTTCCTATTTTATCTCACAAAGGACGACAGCTGGGAGAGGGTGGCTGAGCTCCCATCCTGCTGTTGACCTAGCAGGTTCCTCTGTCTCCTGCCTCCAGTTCTTGTTTTCTTCAAGAACAGAACAGGTGGTGAGGGGGCTACAGCTGCCCTATTTTTCAGGCAGAATTTGTGGGCTTAACTGGGGCATAAAAGGCAGAAATTCCAGTTACAGCTTTTCTTGGCCGATACTGACTATATTTCTATTGAAATCTTGTCATATAATCTGGGCTGTGAATCTCTTCCTTGTCTGGAGCAGCTGCAAGTATGCTCGAGTCTTGCCTGCTAGCTACAGCAAAAGGGAGCCTGCTTTTCTTTTGTGGAACTGGGTAGTTTGAAACTACTTTTTCTAGGCTGGTTTAGCAGGCTCACTAATGGAGTTATGAACTGGTGTGTGTGTGAGAGAGAGAGAGACCCCTTTCCAAAGGAGGCCTTAGCCAGTTTTCAGATGGCATGAGAACAACAACAAAAATCATATCTAGCTTTTTAACTAAGCAAGGAAGTAATCAAGAATACTATTTTCCTTTCATTGTTTTTCAAACTATAAAAATTAAATCTGGCATGTTTCAGTGAGAGACAAGACAGATTGTATGTCTGAACCTGTATCCTGTAATTATGCAGTATACATCCCTGCTCCAACTTCCCATTGATTAAGCCGAAGTAATTGGAGAGTAAGGCTTCAGTCAGAAAAGGGACCGTTAGGCTGTACAGGACGTGGCAGATTAGCCAAGTGCATGCTTATCAAAGGCATGAGCTTTTAAAAAGATATGGGTAGACATGGGTAGTACCAGTGATGTCATTCAGGGGGAACGGACCAGAACCGGCGTTCCGGATCCTAACGGGCTCCGTGGCTGGTTCCGGGTTCCCAACAAATGCCAATCAAAAGTGAGTTCCTATTCCTAAATCATTTGAATGACACCACTGGGTAGTACCTGTATTTTTTCCTAAAGAAAGCATTGTTCGTCCGTCCCAAAGCCTGTCATTTGCTCCACGTACACAAAACATATGGATACTATTCATCAGACAAGGTGGAAATGCTTTTAAAGAATGCGCCCCCAGTCAGTGATGAACTGGATGGAAATTAGTAGACGTAATTCAGATAAGGCAATAAAGGCTGATGATCTATCTAGAGATCCCATTTTAGATAGGAGTCACACTCCCAAAGAATGATCAGGTTTGTAGCTTGGAGGTGCTACTGAACTCAGCCTTGCTCCTGGTTATCCATTGTAGCTGTGGTCCAAAATGTCTTATCAGCTTCAGAAATGTCAGCTAGTATAGATTGTAGGGCTTGGGCTGCCCCAACCTTGAGGCCAGTTGAACCTGTTGCCTCAAATGGCAAGCTGGGGGAGGTGGTAATCTGGCAAGAGCTGCCCCAAACCCACTCATTACTTCTCCCAGCCAACCATTTGACCAGCTGCTACTGCTTGGCTGCCCCTTTCTCATTTTGTGCAGAATGGAGATGGAAGGATTTGTCTTCTTCTGGTGAGCCTGCACCTCTACTGCCTCTTCTTGTAAAGTGAGTGGCAGAGAGATTGCTGGGAGCAGAGAGGGCTCAGAACCCGATCCTATCCAACTTTCCAGCCCTGATGCAGCCAAGAGGGTGTGCACAGCATCCTACAGTGGGGGAGCAGTCATGGAAGCTTCTTTGAGGTAAGGGAAAGTTTGTTTGCTTGCCTTGGGGCTGCATTAGGGCTGGAAAGTTGGGTAGGACTGGGCTGTTAGTTAGTCTTCATGAGGAGCAGGGCTTTCTCTGGGTGAGCCCTGATTCTCTCTTCCAAGAGAAATTCAAATGGCGCCATCCCTACTGTTTTGGATTTTTTATAATACAGAATGGTCTTCAAGCAGAATGAACGAGGCATTTTGCAGGCTTGGGTTGCAATTCTGTGCACACTTATAAATACGCTCACAGAATGTAATAGAATTGGGTTTTGCAAAACACACCAGCATATTCGTCTTTCTGTGGGCCATGACCAGTGGTGTCATCCAAATGATTTAGGAACAGGTACTCACTTTTGATTGGCACTTGTCAGGGCCCGCCCACTGGAAGTGACATCATAAGCCGGAAGTGATGTCGTGGCAGGAAGTAAGGTCATAGCCGGAAGTGATGTCATGACAGGAAGTGAGGTCATAGCCGGAAGTGAGGTCATGACTGTTGCCATGGATGTGATCATGTTTGTAATAACTTCAGCTTGTTAGTGTTAGTGTTGATTTAACTTCTATTGCTTTGCTTTCTAGAGATGTGTATATACATATTTTGCTTCAACTGTTCCCTGGTTAAATAGCAGGCTAGACTATACTAGATTGTGAGCCCTTTTGGGACAGGGAGCCATTTAACTTGAATGTTAAATGCAAGGAGCCGGCAAGGAGCAGGAGGGGGAACGGGCGACCAAAAAAAGACCGCGTGGGGGCTGGGGGGAGGCTGCAGGAGGAACTGGGATGCTGGATCTGCGCAGCTGGAGGGAGCGGGAGCCCCAGGCAGCCTATCTTCTCACGCTTGCTGCCTTATTCCCAGGTCTCCCTCGCTGCTGCCGCCGCCGCTGCTGCCTCCAGTCCTCTCGCTCCGCTGCTGCCGCCACCACCACGCTGCCTGCCTGCCTCCTTACAGAAAGTGCAGGCAACAGCTGCGGGCGTGCAGTACGCATGCGCAGCTGCTGAGCCAACTAGCCGACAGGGCCAGCTTCGAGTGGGCAGGGCCAGCTCAACTTCTAGGAACCGGTACTCGCGTAGTGGTGCGTAGTGGGTGCATGACATCATTGGCCGTGTGACCCACTTGGTGGGTTGTGACTTGATGTCAGGTAGGTCCCGGAAAACTGGGAGCAGCCATCTTGGAAGCTGCAAACCACACTCTTGCTATATTCCTTTTGTAAATGTTATCAGTTTGAACTTTCAAGTGAGGATTTTTTTTAAATTTTGTTTTTAGTTCAATATTTTTTCATAATATTTTGTCCTAATCTTGCTTTCTGTCAGGGATGTTTCATGGTTGTGCAAATGCTGCAGTCCCAGAATGCCCATTTGTGCTCCAAGAGTGTCATTTTATTACATCACAATGATGGCACTTCCTGCCTGATTTCATTTTCATGAAATCACTTCTAGGTTAATGACAATGGGTTTCAATTTACGTGCCATTCTAAAAAGTAGGTCTTGCTCTAAAAAGTTTGAGAACCACTGGCCTATCAGATTGTCCCAGCAGCCTATGCTCTGATCTGAGATCTTCTTTGCATCTGACTCAGAGAAGCAATGGCCATTTGAAAAAATAGAAGCCAGCACACTTACAAATGAGAGCTGCTGCCATTTCCCACATAGGATTTATAGGTATTTTCAAGTAACTGCGCATAGGATCAGATTGTAAAATTTTACGGAAGACTGGCTGTAAAGCTAATTGCCTTTTTAATCCAGAGCAACATTCATATCTGGGAAACTGCAAAACAGAAGCAGGTAATTCTCAAAGCTCCCTAGACAGTAGCAGTATGGAAGAAAACTCTGGTCATTGCTGCCATCATCAGTGTTCTGCATACTGTGGCTGCTTAGAAATGTGTGGCCAGTTCTTGTCCATTCATCTCAGACTCTCTCTGCTATTATTTACTTACAAGCAATATTTATGCTTGTACTGTCCGTCCTAAACAGGCCCCTCAGGGCAGCTAATAGTCAGACAGTGTCGTAAAGCATCCCAAACATAATTTAAAACAAAGCAGTCCCTTACAAGCCTCATAGATTATAGCAGAAAGGAGTAAATAAATTACTCCTCATGATGTTGTAAACAAGCCGTGAATTGCAAGCATTTTGTACTGTAATTGTTTTTGGCCATTCACAGAAATAAGAGTAACTAGCATGCCTATAATATACAGTGCATGAAAGGAAAAGGGCATGAATCTCCCACAGCACTGAATACATTGTGGTTTATATGCCTTTTGGATCTGTTTCCTTGGCCAGAATTTCTTGTCTTTTTATGACTGGCATGATCAAGAAAATATTATTTCTTTAAATCCTTAAATTTTAATGAAAGAATCGAGGAAGTATTTGATTTTTTTTCAGTTAAACTCAATGGGACTTGAAAGTGCTTAACTTGGTCATATCAAATCTGAGATTAGTAAAAAGAATACTTGCACGTGCATTAAATGTGCAATGGTGCAATCATATACTGATATTAAGGGCCCAATCCTATCCAACTTGCCAGCACCAATGCAGCCCTGAGGTAAGAGTTCCCTTACATTGAGGTGACCTCTGTTACTGCTCCTCCACCACAGGATGTAGTACGTGCCCCACTGGCATCGCTGCATCGGCACTGGCAAGTTGGATAGGATTGGGCCCTAAGCCATACATTGGCTTAATGGTAGTCCTATCTAGCATAAAGGGGGAGGATCATAGAAAAGCTTCGGAGTGGTACAAGTCTGGCAACTACGTCCCACAACCAATGGCAACACTTCCAGCATGTACCATTCATGGGGTGGTGTGCCGATTATGGCCCCATGTGGACAGTGCAAGGAAGGAGAGCTAATAAATGCACAGCAGGAGGCAGCTGTTCCCATGACATCAACACACCTCCCACACCCTACTGGACATGAGAATGTCACAGGACTCCCTTACAGAAGCTACCGTGGCACAAGCAGCAAGCAGGCAGAAATAGGAGCAAAACAAAGCCAGGGGTCCAGCACTCAGTTGGCCCTGCACTGAGCTGCGGCTGCTTCCTGATGGGCTTCGGATATGGCCTTGCTATGTCAGCCTTACTATGCCGGCACTGCTTAGGACTGGGCTGCCATCATTTGACAAGTTGTCTTTTACATCAGCCTACATCTAGCCACATGCAGAAACATATTCTTCAAATTTGTATCATTGCAGGCACCTGCTACTCATTATCCCAGACCATGATCATGCTACCTAATCCTCACCCTCACCCTCTCCTTGTCTACGGTCTACGACTGCTAAATCTGTTGGTCTCTGACTCTCACAAACCGTGCTCACATCCGTGCCTTGTTTTGGGGCTCACACTGGCTGGAGCTGCATCTGTGTCTGGATTACGTTGGCATGGAGTTCACAGTATCGAATAATCTGTTTTGGAAGCCCCGGAGTGTTTTTTTTAGAAAATGGTCAAAAATTGTCTTTCTGGCCCTGGGGTGGATGCTGGAGGCTCACAGAGTGTGTTTCAGAAGTCCCGGGGTGCTTTGCAGAAGATTTTCAAAAAGTATGTCCGAGGCCGCTGACCCTGGGGTCAACGAAAAATCTGTTTTTGGAAGCCCCGAAGTGTTTTTTTAGAAAATGGTCAAAAACTGCCTTTCTTGCCTGGGGTGAATGCTGGAGGCTCTCAGAATCTGTTTCACAGATCCCGGGGTGCTTTGCAGAAAATTTTTGGAAAGTGTCTCCAAGGCCGGTGACCCTGGCAGTATCGAAAAATGTGTTTTGGAGGCCCTGGAGTGTTTTTTTAGAAAATGGTCAAAAATTGTCTTTCTGGTCCCAGGATGGATGCCGGAGGCTCTCACCACCTCGGGACCAGGAAGACAGTTTTTCTAACTAATCAGCGGCTTTGGAGACACTTTTCAAAAAATTTATGCAAAGCACACAGATTTTCTGATTTTCAGAGCCTCCTGCATCCTCCCCGGGGCCAGAAACACAGTTTTTGACCATTTGCTAAGAAAACACCCCAGGGCCTCCAAAACACATTTTCTGATACTGCCGGGGTGAGCGGCCCCAGAGGCACTTTTCGAAAATTTTCTGCAAAGTTACACAAGGAACTCAGAAATAGATTTTGAGAGCCTCCAGCATCCACCCTGGGACCAGAAAGACAGTTTTTGACCATTTTCTAAACGAACATCATGGGGCCTCCAAAAGAGATTTTTCGATACTGCTGCGGTCAGCAGCCTCCCAGACACTTTTTGGAAATTTCCTGCAAAGTACACCGGGACCTCTGAAACAGATTTTGTCAGCCTCCGGCATCCATTCCCTGGCCGGAAAGACAGTTTTTGACCATTTTCTTTAAAAAATCAACACAGCAGGCTCCCAAACATATTTTTCCATTTTGCCAGGGTCAGCGGCCTCGGAGAAACTTTTTGAAAATTTTCTGCAAAGCACCCCGGGGCCTTTAAAAAACATTTTGAGAGCCTCCGGCATCTGCCTCGGGGCCAGAAAGACAGTTTATAACATTTTTCTTTAAAAAAACACACACACAGGGTCTCCAAAAACAGACATTTTGATACTGTCAGGTTTAGCGGCCTTGGATACACTTTTCAGAAATTTTCTGTAAAGCACACCAGTACGTCTTGAAACCGATTTTATGAGCCTCTGGCCTCCCCCCAGGGGCCAGAAAGACAGAAAAAGGTCAAAACAGATTTTTTGTACTGCCAGGGCCAGGAGCCTCAGAGACACTTTTCAAAAATTTTCTGCAGAGCACCCTGGGACCTCTGAAACAGATTTTGTGAGTTGCCCTGGGATTGGAGTGGTGTCAGCATGAAGTCATTGTATAGTATAGCAGAAACAAATTCTGCTGGTGTCTGCAGCCTTACACCATATGCTTTGCTGCTCAGAATTAGGGATTGCAGTGTAAAAATTATGGCGGGCCTCGCATTGTTTACTTGGATAACTAACATTGACTGTGAAAATTAGTGTTTTCAGAATGTGCCATTTCATCATCAACTGCAGAGTATGCCAAAATTTGTACCAACTTCTATATAAGCTACAAAAAGGCCATTTGGCCTATTCATCGCACAAGTAGTATTCTCCTCTTTCAAATTTGGGAACATTGTTTTTAATGGAGACTTTCATCTTGAATCAGTAAGAGCCTTGAATCAGTAAGTATTTGATTTTTAAAAAAAAACTGGGAAATTTTTCCAAAATCCCAAATCCTTAGAAAATCTTCTTTTTGAATTGCTTCCCTCTACTGGACATTGCCCTTTCATGGAT
>JAJKFI010000105.1:1283454-1337420 GCA_029204185.1 Lerista edwardsae | reverse complement strand
CGCGAAGAGTCGGACACGACTTAGCGACTGAACAACAACAACAACTGGACATTGTGAGAGGTAAAGTGAACGGTTTTTTTTTTAAACCTTTCTCCGAGTTTGCCTGCTCCCCCATTTACTGTCTTTCAAAATATTCCACCCAGCTGCCCCATCCCTTTTCATGTGCCCAAGCAGCTTACTTCTTCCAGCTCGTTTTGCTGCCAGTTCTTGTAAAGCAGCTTGTAAAGCTTCTTGTAAAGTAGCTTGCAGAGAGAATGCTGGGAGTTGAGATTCTGCTCCTAGCATCCTCTTGGCTCAATAATTGGTATATAAATACCAATTATTATTATTATTATTATTATTATTATTATTATTATTATTGGCTCAACCACTTTTTAATAAGTGATGTTAAACCACTGAGGTGAGCATGGGGTGGGCATGCACTATGGTGTGCGCTGGGAAGATGAGCACTAGGTGGTGCGTGTTGGGGTGGTGGTGTGCACATTCAATAGTGCATGCTAGCTGGCATTAGGAGATGGACTGCAACATTAGAGGTTGCAATAGCAGATTGCCATTGCAACTCTGGTTGCCAACTCTGATAGAAACTATCTCTGGATATTCCACAATATTCCCCCCCGCCGCCGCCAAAAGGGTTTGGTGTTGAAAATTCCTGTTAAAATCTTCCGCATTGCTTTCATGGGCTGCTTGGAAATGGATGCTGATGCTTGGAGGTTCCAGACCAGTTCTGGAGGGTTGGCAACCACATAGGCATATGACTGACTAGGCCTCACCCATAACGTGGATTTCTTGACATAAATGGAAGCGACTACTGAGTGGGTGATGAAGTTCAACGTACTAAATACATTTCAATGTGTTTTTCCTGGGCTATGCAGGTAGGATGTTGCATGGATGTATGTTGGCATCCGATTTTAATGATCAAACTCCCCGTAGCCAGAATCGTAGCCCGCCACGGAGGAGGCAGCACTGAATCCTTCTGTCTCGCATGCTAGTTTTCTACGATCCGGGATTTTTTACTGTGGGAAAACAGCGGGGTAGGGGCGTATGCAAACCAGCAACCCCTCACACATAAAAGCGCACAGCGCAGTCAGCGAGTGACCCCTTCAGCTTCCTCGTCGCAACATAAACTGGTATTATTTACGAGGCGCGCGTTCAGTGCCGTAAGCAGTCAGCCTGTTGAGCTGGGGAGGCGGCACAGAATAAAGGGGTGCGCGCGGAAGGCTTGCTTGCACGGGGCCACTATTGCATCTGTTTATGGCCGCCTGAATGAGGCGGGGGGGGACTGGCTTCGGGGAGGCGAGGCCCAAGAGGCTCCCCTCTCGGCTGGCTTAGCTCCTCCTCCTCCTCTGCTGCTCCGTCTCTCGGGGGGAAAGGACGTGTCCAACCCGGGGAAAGGAGGGGGGGAAGCGAGGCGGGTGAGTTCGCTAATGTTTGCGGCCGGAATAAGGAGATAAGACGCGACTGAGCGGCTCGCATCTGGCCGCCTTTCCGCCACGCTGCCGCCAGTGCCGGGCCGGGCGCTCCTCGCTCTCCCCGCACTGGAAGGAGAAAATGGCCTCGGCAACGCATGTCCCCGAGTGGGGGGGGGGAAGCTGCATAACCTCGCGAGGAGAGGGAACTCCAGTCCCCCTTCTCCTCCTCCCGCGCTTTCGGAGCGAGAAGGGCAAGCAACGAAAAGAAGGGAGGGCGAGCCCTTTACTGAGAAGAGAGTGAGTTATATCGGTGAAAGGGAAGCATTATTTCAGCATAGGAAGCTGGCTGCCTTGTTCTGAACCAGAGAGGGCCTAGCTAGCCTTTTGCTGTCTGCTCAGACCGGGCAGCGGCTTTCCAATAACATGAGCAGAAGCAGGGGTCTTTGCCAGCGCTGCTTTGAACGCGAACCCTTCCAAAGCATGTCTTCCTCGGGCACTGTTTGGACCCGAGACCTTTGCGTCAGGGAATGAGTGTTCAGGACGTGCTTGCATCGCAGGTTCAGCTATGAAGCGTGTCTCTGATCATGTGTGGAGTGCATTGCACGCTGCTGAATAAGTACAATCCCACCCACCCATCATAAGAAGAGCCCTGCTGAGTAAGGCCAGCTTTTTAGCCCAGCTTCCTGTAACTTACAATGGCCCCCCAGATGCCTCAGGGAGCATACAAGACCACAAGATGTTTGCATCCCATTGCCACTCCCCTGCATCTGGCATTCCAAGGTAGCCTACTTCTAATGTAAGGAGGTTGCACCACCCATCATGCCCTGTAGCCTACAGTGGACTTTTCCTCCAGAAATCTGCCCAATCCCCTTTTAAAGGCACCTAGGCCAGACGTCATCACTGCCTCCTGTGGCAAGGAGTTCCACAGATTAATTACCCACTGGGTAATTAATAATTAAATGAAATACTTTTTTTTCATTTTATTGTTCTAATTTGCCCAACACTCAATTTTATTGGAAGTCCCTTAGTTCTGGTGTCATACCTCTCACGTGGGAAAAGAACATCCTTCTATCCACTCTATCCCATGCATACTTTTATACATCTCAGGGTGCAATCCTAAACTGGAGTTAGGCCGGCACAGTTAGGCCAGCAAAGTTCAGCTGGCACAAGGGACACTGTAAAGTATGTTTGGACCACTCTTGGAGTCAGTGGGGCCAGCACACACATGTGCGCCATCCTCCCTGATTCAGAGAGTGGTCCAAACATGCTTTACAGGTGGCCTGACTGTGCTGGCCTAACTCCAGATTAGGATTACACCCTCAAACATGTCCCCCCTCAAGCGCCTTTTTTCTAGACTGAAGAGCCCCAAACACTGCAGCCTTTCATCATAAGGGAGGTGCCCCAACCTGGTAATCAAAGGTGCTCTCTTCTAGTTCCACTACGTCCTTTTTGAGATGTGGCGACCAGAACTGTATGTAGTATTCCAGATGTGGCCTTACCATTGATGTGTACAATGGCATAATAATATTGGCTGTTTTATTCTCAACCCCTTTTTTAATTATTCCAAGCATGGAATTGGCCTTCTTCACTGCTGATGCACACTGCACAACCTTCATTGAGTTGTCCACTAGAACCGCAAGGACTTGCTTCTGATCTGTCAGACAGCCCAGAACCATCGGCAGTTTAGAGGGTACAACTTCCAGGTATTCTTAAACCCAGAGACATCTCCTGTCTACGAATGTACCTGCTGCTTATCACCATAATTTTAAGTTTACCTGTTGTCTTGTTAATCTTTGAGGAGTTGTATATACAAGGATTATGAAGCTACAGTACATCGTGTGATATTTACCAAAAATTCCAAATGGGTTTGAGAAAATAAAAGGTAAACTTTGAGGGGGGAAAAATCTGGTGGATCCCAGATGTGCCTTTTGCTTTTATATTGAGTTGGTTTGTCATAGTGTATACAGTACAGCAGTGACTCTCAAACTTTTTAGACCGGGACCCACTTTTTAGAATGGTACTTGTGCTGGGACCCACCGGAAGTGATGTCGTAGCTGGAAGTAACTTCATCAAGTAGCAAGTGCCATCATTGTGACATAATAAAATGAAAAACTGGCATTCTTGACAGACCCTGCCTGTCCCAAGGGCAGGTCCGTGGCTACCCCCCTGGGCCAGCCCCCCACCTACCTAAATGTGATGGAGTCTCGTGTCACGCTCTGCTGCTGTCTGAAAGCGTCGTGGTGTCTTTGGACAGCATTTACTTTCTTGTTCCAGTTCTCTGAAGGGTGGAATGACGGGGGCAGAGGCAGTACTGCTGCCCTTAAAGGGCCTGGTGGCGACGGCACCCAGGGCATTTGCTCCCCCTCAGACAATGGCAGGACCGCCACTGTTCTTGGACTGCAGCAGCTGCATAACCATGAAACATCCCTGACAGAAAGCAAGATTTGGACAAAATATTATGTAAAAGCACTGAACTATAAACATAAGTTAAAAAAAAAAAAAACCTCACTTGAAAATTCAAACTGTTAACATTCACAAAAGGAATATAGCAAGAGTAAGGTCTGCAGCTTCCAAGATGGCTGTTCCCAGCTTTCTGCGACCCACCTGACATCAGGTTGTGACCCACCAAACCCACCAGGTTGAGAAACACTGCAGTACAGTATTCCTCAGTTTTTAAGAAGCGTTTTTTAAAAAAAGTATATGAATTTTATCTTATTAACATAAAGAACTCCTTTTTTTTTACCTTATTGCCACAAAACATTTCCCTATCTTTAAAGTAGTGTCCCTTGTATCCACTGTTTCAGGTATCCACTGTGGGGTCCAAAATGGAATGCTAGTGGATACTGGGGCATCCCTGTAGTAGAGTACTGTAGGATCCCACGTAACAAAGCTTAGATCATGTTTAAATATTACACCTTTGACCAGGGCACTGTTGAAGAAGAGGTTCCGTGTTGTATGGCATGTACAGTGCAGTCATATGATGTCTACGCTGAAGTAAGCCCTACTCAGTTCAATGGAACTTCCACATAAGTGTGTACAGTATAGGACTGCAGCCTTAAATACCTCACTTTATTTTTTGGTTGAACATTTTATCCCACCCTTCTTCTCAGGAATTCCGGTCAGCATACATGTTCCCCTCTACTTTCTTATCTTCTCTGTGCGGTAGGTTAGATTGTACACGGGGCCAAAAGCTTTTCAGCTAACGTACAGGCTGAAAAGTTCTTAAAATACTGTGGGCATGAATCCGGTTGTATGAAGCCTTTTTGTCAGAAGCCCCTGCATGGGGGTTGAAATGTTTAAATTGGCCCCTAAGTTACCCTGTTCGGACCTTTCAGGTCTTTCAGGGAAAGGAAATAAGAATTTTTCTGCCATACAAATCATTAATTGAAGTTTGTTTCCTACTCTGTTTGTGATTAATGCTCAAAGTGCCAAGTCCAATGTACAGTACTTCATTTTGGTCCAGATCCTAAAAGAAATAAGGTTGTGTGAGTGTGGTAAATACACATAAACCAAAGACAAACAGATTAACATCTAAGGCTATTGTAGGAATAAAAGTATTGTTCCATTATCTGAATGTCCATAAACAAAACAAAACGTAAGTCAGGAACCTTATTCAGAATACATATTATAATTATCAAAATAAATATTTTTTTTTCTGTTATGCCTTGTCCACGGCAACCAATATTCCTTGTACTTTCAGAGTTCTACGAGATATAATTTCTAGTCCCGGCAATATTATTTAGAACTTTCTTGCACCTTACAGGCAAGGTTTAAGCAAGATGATATCTATCCTACAATTAAATTTTGTGACTACACATGCAAGCATGAAAATCCAGCAACTGGAGAATACTTGATTTCATTTTTTCCCTTAAAAGCAAGGGTCGAGCTCTCAAGAATGCAGTCTTGAACACACATTCCTGGAGGAAGCCCCATTGAACACAGTAGGACTTACTTCTGAGTAGACATGCTTAGGATTGCATTGTAAGGTAGATTTGAAAGGGCAGATACCTGAAGAAATCTCAGAAGCCAGGAGTGAAGATTTTCAATGGTCAGGAAGCAGTGTTTGAGTTTTAGTTCTTGCCCTTATCTATTGTTATTGTTATTAATAGTAATATCCATGGGCATAACACTTAATGCTATTAATAGTACTATCCATGGGCATAATACCCTGAGTCAGAAGACAGGTTCCTGTGCCAAAGGAGCCACAATATCCTTTTAATTTTTTAAAAAGACAGGAGGATAAGAACAGAGAAAAGGGAGGGAAACTGGAAGCTGATGAAGAATGGGAATGAATCTGTGGTTTTTTCTCCATGTACAGTCATGCCCTGGCATCCACTGATTTGGTATCTACACTTTCAGTTATCCACGGATACCATGGATTTTGGGACGCCTACTAAAAAGATTGGGGAACATTAAATACATCTCTGTTTTTGTTTTACCTTTTTGCAGCAAAACCACTGATGTTCTCCTGTCTTTAAAGAGGTGTCCCCAGTATCCACGTTGGGGTCCAGAATGGAACCCCAGCGGATACTGGGTCATGCCTGTACAGCAACTATGGCTTGGTTATAACTAAGTTGGGGGGTCAAAGACTTAAGAGTAATGAGTTACATCAAAGGCTTCATGGGGGGGAAAAAATGGAAAGTAGAAATATAATCTGATGGAAGTAGACTCTTGTCGACACAAAAACTTACCTATATTCATAGTTAAATAGCTTCAGTAATTTCTTGGTTAGGTTGTGTTCCACGATACCAGGTGTGCTGTATTCAGTTGGGTTGGGGGATCAGGAGCAGTAGTGTCATCCGGCAATGAGCTGCCGGAACGCTAGGCGGGACTTACAGCTTGATTGACAGGCCTGTCCGTGACATGTCGCCACCTGCCCGCCCGCCGCACGGGCTCCCTCCGGTTGGCGCGCCCCTTCGCTGCTTGCCCAGGCACCTGGCACGCCCCCCAGGCAAGCAGGTACCCCCTCCGAAGCCAGGGGGGCCCGCGCGGCGGGTGGGCAGGCGGTGACACATCATGGACGGGCAGCCAATCAGGCGGTAAGTCCCGCCTAGCGTTCCGGCAGCTCGTTGCAGGATGATACCGCTGATCAGGAGGCATCAACAGGGAAATGGGATTTAAATCATCTTACCCTTGAGTAAGCCTCCTGCCCCACAATGGGTCTCCTTGGACTGCATCATTGATTTTGCTGGCATAAGACAGGAGAGAAAGGGGGTGAGGAGGCTGCAGGAAAGGAGGATAGGCTCTGGGGTGTGCCATCACTGCTGGATCCACCCCCTCCCGCAGATTCCCCTGCCTACTATGCTCCCTCCCCACCCCATTCCACCCTACCTCACCCCTTCTGGCCTCACCCACTGGCTTCCCTGCTCCTGTAGGTGGCAGGCGATTGAGTGAAGCGCATGGGAGGGCTCAGCCTTCCTGCCGCTGTCCTAGCAGTGTGTCACTCAGTGCACTGCTGGAAAACACTTTACAGTGCTTTTTCAGGACACTGCTGTAGGATTGGGCTGTTACTTTCTTTTTACTCTGATGTGATTAGTAAATTTGCCTCCACTGAACTTCTTGTCTTCCTTCTCTTCCTCGACTTCTTGTCTTCATTTTAGTTTGAGATGGCTCATTTATTTTTACTGCCTGCTAACTAGTGATCATTGAGAGATACAAACCAGAGTTAAGTATGATTGTATACGGTAGTTCCCCATTCTGAATATAGGCAACTTGTTATCTAATTTTTATGACAGTTGCACAATTGTGGTCTGGTATTTGACCCAGGGTGCCATCCTAACCTGGCCAGCGCAGTTAGGCCAGCAAAGTTTGGCTGGCACAAGGACTACTGCAAAGCACCTTTGGACCACTCTCGGAGTCAGGGAGGATGGAGCACATCTGTGCACTAACCTCTGTGACTCCAAGAGTGGTCCAAACATACTTCACAGTGTCCCTTGTGCCAGCGAAACTTTGCTGGCCTAACTATGCTGGCCTAACTCTAGGTTAGGATTGCGCTCACACTTGGAGAAAGCTTGTCTGTGTGTCATTGTTTCACTTCCTTAAAACCTTGTTGTTTTCAGGCATGTTTTTTGCTCAGCAATGCTTCTGCTGCCTTGGTATTAGAACATCACTACCGAAGATTATTTATCCTTTGAGATACTTCAGGTTTTCAGCTTCTGCAGTATGTATTCCATCTCTTCATATGCAATTGTATTCTGGAGTATATTAGTGGCAGTGATCCTGAATTTTGATGTTGAGTTTTGTTCAAGGCATACATTTTGCTGTCCAGCATTTGTAGGAATTTTAAATTTAATTCACATCCTGCACTAAGAAAATCTGTGCAAATCAGTATTTTCTTCTACTTGCTGCTAATGTTGTTGCAGCCATTTGAGCTCTGATCTACAACAGCATTAGGACAAAGTTGACATTGATCAAAACTTAAAATAATAGTAGATCCCCATTTTAGATCACCACATTATATGTTTCCCTCATTTAAGCCCTCAACTTCTTGAAGAATGAGATGTAACTATTTAGTTAATATAGTTCTATTCTGGCTTCCTTCCCCCCCCCTCCACCACCACTATAATGGGCATCCAAGGTAAAGGTTTCCCCACGACCGAATGGTCTAGTCGTGACCGACTGTAGGGGGTGGTGCTCATCTCAAAGCCTGTAGAGCCGGCGTCTTGTCCGAGGACAAGCTTCCGTGGTCATGTGGCCGGCATGACTCTACGCCGTAGCACATGGAACGGCGTTCCCTTCCCACCGAAGTGGTCCCTGTTTATCTACTTGCATTTAGGTGCTTTCGTACTGCTAGGTTGGCAGGAGCTGGGACAAGCAATGGGAGCTCACTCCATCGCACGGTCTTGAACTCCCAACCTTCCAGTCGGAAAGCCCAGCAGCAGCGGTTTAACCCGCTGTGCCACCACGTCCCGCATCCAAGACGATTACATAAAACCAAGGATATACATAATAAAAAGCATGACACAAAATCATTCATTCATTCATTCATTTATACACACACACAAACATATGCAGCAGAAAACAAAAGCAGCAAAGTATGTTACAAAAGCATAAGCAATGCATAAAAATCTAGAACAAAGAAACATGAAAACAATACAGGGAAAAATAAAAGGAGCAATAAATAGTATCAAAAGTGGCAATAAAAGTAGATGTACAAATTCCAACCTTTGCCTCCCCAAGGTTAGGGGAGGCAATGAGTGCGTGTGGGTTATCCCTGCCAACTCACTGCCTCTCTCCCTCACCACCTGATATGTTCAGCTCACAATGGACATGGGGAGCATACTGGTTAGTGTTCAGGACTGCATGGCACTCTCTGTAATTGCTATCCCTACTTCTGTTGTTTCTTATGGGAGAAAATTCCCTCTTCGTGTCCAGTGTAGATTGTGTAGGCTCTTTGTGTCCAGTAGAGGTCCATTGACCTCCTTTTGTATTATTTCCTATGGAAGAAAATTCCCCTTTACATAGAATTTGAGGCATGTTCAAGATCTCTGGTCCCTAAGCCCAACTTATAAATGGGACCCTTTTATGACAACATTGGCATAATCCAGCATTGCTTTATTCAGGGCAGTGCTGGTGGATCTCACTACCTGATTAAGTTATTGTATGCACTAGAAAACATGAATTTTAGTCCACAAACGTTTGTCATGATAAATTTAAGATAATAAATCTTTAAAGTGCCATTGAACTCTTGCTTGATTGAGCTTTAAAGGCATTTATGTTGGAATCCTGTCTTTATAAGCAACAATTTTGCCATAGTCTCCATTGATGCCAGCCTTAATGCATTCCTTCAATTTCTGAGGAAAGGATCTGTCTGTACATTTTAATGCAACCTTAACTACTCTTGCATATAATCCTATACTAATCTCTGTGTTTACTGGTTCACTAATGTACTGTTCCTATTCTAGTTAATCAGTCCTGGTTTTCTCTTATTTTACTTTATCTGCACTTTCCTCTTGGTGGTGGAATACAGTAATTGAATTTTCCAGCTCTAGTTAGCATGCTTTTGTGGTTTGTTTTCAGCCTGATACATGTCATTCATCTAGGAACGCTTTTATGTAAGTAGTCTTCTAGAAACAGCTAGATACTTGGTTCTGTTCTTAACACTTTCCTGATTGATAACTTTTTTGCAAATTGAATTAAATGTGAGAAGGGCTTGAATAGGATTAGTTGCTCAGCAGAGCACACTGAATGCTAAAAAGATTAGGCTTTGCCCTTTTGGCAGTCAAAAATCTGGAGTTCTAAAATCAACAGGATCATGCTACTTATGGCACTTGAAATGCTGAGGATCAAATAATAATACTGGAGTCTATATGTTGTGAGTTAGGCATCTCAACTGCATTGCTCTTTTCAAACTCAGTGCTTTCCAAACATTTTAGCACCAGGACCCACTTTTTAAAATGACAATCTGTTGGGACACACCTAGCTTTAGGAGATTAAAAAATTTTTTCACTTTACTCAGCCGGTCAAGAATCTGTTTTTATGTGGTAATGGTGGGGCTTCTGATGCATTTGTCAAGCTCCACAATCATTGGATTGGCACCATTCTGGTGGCCTTGCATTTCCCTTCACCTGCCCTTCAATAAGAGCAGGGCATGGCCACCTACTCAGGAGTAGATGTGTGGCTCAGTTCCACTTTCCATATGGCTCAATACATTTTCTTCATCAGCTTGGAGGGGGGGACTTCTCAGGAGTTTTTTGGGGCCTGCGTTCATTGGACTATTCTGGTGGTGTTGCATTTCTCTAGGCCTGCCCTTCAAATTGGACCGAGGCAGGGTCACTTACTTGTGAGTAAAAAGCATGTTGTGGCTCTTTCACTTTTCCATAGATCTCAGTATATTTTCCTTGTGAGCTATCAGCTTGTCAGTTTCATGATCCACCAAAAATCCCACAATTGGGGAACAGCTGGTCTAACTAATAGTGTCTTACCAAGCACACACCAGACCCAGACCAAACATGCAGTCATTCTGTGGGATAATACTTCCCTGAGTTACCTCCTTGTGTTTCAACTTGCATGAGACTTGCAACCACATATTTATTGCATCCCAGGGCTTTCTTGCAAACGCTGTGCTAGTCTCCACATCGCTAGTCTTACCTTGGCTGACTTTCTGTGTCTGCATGTATCCCTGCTGCACTTCCCAGCTATTGTTGTTGTTGTTGTTGTTCAGTCGCTAAGTCGTGTCCGACTCTTCGTGACCCCATGGACCACAGCACGCCAGGCCTCCCTGTCCTCCACTAGCTTCCAGAGTTCGCCCAATTTCATGTTCATCGCTTCGGTGACACTATCTAACCATCTCATCCTCTGCCGCCCCCTTCTCCTTTTGCCTTCAACCTTTCCCAGCATGAGGGTCTTTTCTAAAGAGTCCTCTCTTCTCGTGAGGTGGCCAAAGTATTTGAGTTTCTGGAGATGGTAAATGTCCTGCTCTTGCTAGTGCAGAAGATTCACATTGTTTTCTGTGATAACATGCACAAGGCTGACTTGCTTGTGTGGAAGCAAGCTGCTAACCGCTCTTTGGGACAAGGAGTCATAAGACTCCTTGGGTCAACAAGCAGGCATAGGATCATATTCCAAAGCAGGCATGCTTCCACCCTCCCCCCCACACCCATTCATATCCATTCAGATGAATCAAAGATATTTCAATATCCTTCCCTCCCTCTCTTTCGTGTCATTCTGCAAATGGGCTGCAGTCCTGTTAAATGTTCTTGGAAGTTAACCCTATTGAACTCCGTGGAACTGGAGTACACAGTGGAACTTCTGTGTACACCCAGTGGGGTGAAGAATATTTGGTGTGCACATCTTCAGATCACATCTTCAATATTTAATCTTTCCTTTGTTTCAGCGACTGGTATGAAGCGGTCTAAGATCTGGCTCTGGCCAGTTGTTGAGAAACAAGTGTTCCAGAGTACACACATATAACAAGAGGGCTACAATGAGGGTCATTTAGATAGTGCTTCTTTTACCCAGACTGAGGTTGAGTCACTTGGTGTGTGCAGAACATGAACCATCCTCGCCCCCACTCTTCAAAGCTTTGATGTTTCTTTGGGGAAAATAGTGGAATGAATTGTTTTGAACTTGACTACTACATTGTTTTCCTTTTCATATGTTTTGCTGGTGCTGAAGTTGCATGTTGGACAACCCTTTTACAGTAGATGGATCAAGAACTAATTCGTGGAATATCCAAGATTTAAAGAAAACTAAGAAGGGGAACCCATTTTGATAATTTTTCCCCCCACTGGAAATAAGTTACTTTCCTCATTCCCAGATCATCATCATCATCATGATCATCATGATCATCATCATCATCATCATGGAAAATATATAGGGCAGCAGGAATTGAATGAAGGCAGCTTGCTTGCAGCCAGCTATAGCATATTGATACTACTGTACATTAATTTTCACACTTAGTCATCTAGTTTGATTTTGTCTTCGTCATTTAATTTGACTGCTTAGATGGCTTTAAAAAGCAACAAGAATTAGAAATGCTATTCTTGTTTTCAAGGAAGTGCTAAAAGGGTACAGTTTCTTCTGAAATGCATCTTTCTGTCTTCATTGGAAGGGGCCTACTTTAGAAGGAAAGGCAGGAAGAAATATCATGCATTATCATAGCACAACAATATAATGCTGCTGTTCTAACCGAAATCCTCTATCCTCTTTGATTTTTTGATGTAGATCATGGCCTTCAAGCACAAAAACACAAAAAGAATCGAAGGGCTCGATAGCAATGTGTGGTGAGTAATGCTTAATGAAAACAAAGAATGAATGGATTCACCATTTATCTGTACGTTTTATAGGTTGCCAGTTGCCCAGAGAAAGAAAACTAATCCTTCCTGGGCTGGTCTGCTTCTGTGCCTTTAATTCCAATGTGATCTGCAGAAACCAGCAGGATAAAATGGAGATAAATATCACTCTTGCTGTTGTTACAGGTACAGCTACAGTGAACAGCTGTAAGACTGGCAATCCTATCTGCAGTCTGGCTCTTAAGCTTCCAGGGGAAATTTATCTATATATATAAAAACGGACGTATGTGTGTATATTCCTTATACACGTCTCCATCCCTTGACCCACAGCCACGAAACTTGGCACACACGTTCCTTGCAGCCTGGAAGGAATCACTGCGGGGGTCAGACCCCCCTACACCCCCCGGTTTTTGGGGAGGGGGCCCAGATCGTCGGGAACCAAGGGGATTGCATGGGGCTACAGGTCTGCTGCCACCCTGTGGTCACAGACGATTCTGCAGGTTATGTGGGAGGGCTGAGCAGCTCAGCTACCAGACAGAGGGAGAACAGAAAGTGAAACTAAATGATTTGCCTGCGTTGCCTGACTGGCCCAGGGTGGAAAGAGCAGGATCCAGAGACTTCCAGCACCCAGTCGGATCTGAGAGGGGCCTATGTCCAGGGAGCTAACTGGCCACCTCTGCCTGTTTCTCATACTGCCACATGAGGATCGCAGGGCTGTCCTGCTACAGGACCTGCAGACAGTAAGTGGGACCTTCATATTGCACTCTTAGGTTAGGGTGTCCCTGTTTCCTCATGCATTTCACAGTGATAGTGTGCGTTTCGGGTTCCACATCAGCAATACTGTGTTATTTCAGGGACGAGTTCTATATTATATGTCTATCTATGGATCTCACTATGTCATACTTTTGAGGGAGGTTTGTATATTTGTGTGTATGTTCCACCATTACTCTGGAACGCCTGGAACGATGTTCACCACACGTGGTGCACTTATTCCTTACGATCTGGACAGATCTACTGTGGGGATAGGGCCCCCCTTACACCCCCAGAGGTGGGGGTGCACTGCAGAGCAAACTCATTCCTCCTCCTAATACAGCCTGGGGATAATGTCTGCTCCCGGGCAACGCCGGGTCACAAAAAGCTAGTTTAGTAATAAAGAGAGAATATGTGTTGGAATTTTTTTAATCAGTCTCAGAGCGCAATCCTAACCTGGAGTTAACCCAGCACAGTTAGGCCAACAAAGTTTGGCTGGCACCAGGCCACTGTAAAGCACATTTGGACCACTCTCGGAGTCAGGGAGGGATGGCACACGCCTGTGTGCTGGCCTCTTTGACTCCGAGAGTGGTCCAATCATGTTAGGATTTCAAAGGGTGTCCGCCCTTCTAGCAGAGATAAACGCGCTGCAGAATTGGCTTGGCAAGGTCAGCAAAGCGAAGAACAGTCCAGGCAGACAGGAGCTGTAGTCAGAAACTTTATTCTGTTGCGTCCAACATCAAAGACTTCACAAAAAAAATCTCCAACATCAACCCACACTTACATTTTGGAGCACTCTGCTTAAGCATTAGTTACACAGCCAATCAGGGTGCTCCTTTTTGCATAATTAAATGATTAACTACAGCTGAGATATGACTCAGCTCTTTTCTTATCTTTGCCATGAGGCTCCAGAATCCTGTATTACAAATCTTTGGCTTGTTCACCATACAAACCATAACAAATCATACTTTGCAGTGGCCCTTGTGTGGCCAAACTTTGCTGGCCTAACTCCAGGTTAGGATTGCACTCTGAATCACTCCATAATAAAAGAATGACGACGCAATCCTAACCCCTCCCTCAAGCCTTGTAAGTCCCTTGTACTGGCTCCCAAGTGGTCATGGCTATTCGGGAACAGTCTGGGCATGAATGTGCACTGGCCAGCAGTGCCAGACCAGTGCCCTGGATTGGCTGAGTTTGTATCAGCCTTGGTGGGCCAGCACAAGAGGGCAGAATGGAGGCATTTTAGAGAAGGAGGAGGATAGTCCTGGAGATGGATCAGGCCCAGGAGGTCGGTGGGACTGTCCTGGTCAACCTGGCTGGACCCTAGCCCCCATCTCCAGCCTGATCAATGTTACATGGACTGCTTGGATTTGCACCTGCAGATTCGTGGCTGGAGATCTGTGGTCCCATACAGCTGGCGGGCATGCGAAACAGGGTAAGGGGGATTACTCTGAGTTGCGCCTCAGCCTGCTTCTAACCTGAGCTGGTTAGGATTGCACCCTAAGGGAGCAAAGCATATAAAATATAGCGCAGCAATAAAACACACCCACAAAACATTTCTAGCACATAGAATACTGGGGTATCTGATTCCAGTGACCAGGTAGAGAATATTTAATGGGTTTGTCTGCTTGATGTTCTCATCAGTTGTGGCTTTGGAGGCTGATACAGCCCATGATAGTGCTGGGACAGATCCTCCAAAGCTTTTGATATATTCTTGGTCTCCCTTGGAGTTCTGGGTTCATACATCTCCTTCCTTCCCTGCCAGTCAGCCTGGTTCTGCTTGTAAGGGTTCTTTCCTGTAGATGTTGTTGATAGAACTCAGTTCTGAGTCATGCTGCCACCTGCTCCCACTTTCAAGTAGCAGTGGGAATATGGGAATGTCCAAGGCTCCACAGGGTCTTGCAGTAGTTCTAGTTCAGTTTTCATGGGCCACAGTTGGTTTACTATGGATTTGGTGTCTTCCTGTGATATTTGCATGAAGTAGCATTATAATGATTTGTTTCTTTTTTAGGGTGGAATTTACAAAGGTAGCTGCAGATCCCTCGATTGTGAACCTTGGACAAGGCCTTCCAGATATACCTCCTCCTAACTACGTAAAAGAAGAGTTGGCAAAAGCGGTCTCTGTGGATAGGTTGAACCAGTATACACGGGCATTTGTGAGTACACTTTATGCAGGAAAAACTCTGCAGGGATTGCTTCAAATGACTTGCATGGGCAAGCTTCTTTTTAGAGTGCTTACATGCCTCTTTGCCACATAGAAACACAGTTGCTAATCTGAAAACTCAAAACAGTTGTCAGTATAAGGGCGCAATCCTAACCTGGAGTTAGGCTGGCAAAAGTCACTGTGCCATAAAGCGCATTTGGACCACTCTTGAAGTCAGGGAGGCCGGCGTACAGATGTGCACTAGCCTCCCTGACTCTGAGATTGGTCTGGCCTAACTCCAGGTTAGTATTGTGCCCAGAGTGACTTAATTTGTCAAGGCCCCACTCAGCCCCTCTCATGTACCGCAGCTTGGAAAACAGTGGCCCAGGAGGGTGTGGGGCTTCCTAAGGAGACTTTTGATTTTTGTGAGTGTCACATGCAACCCACCAGCCTGGGAAGCACTGTCCCATGTTTAAAGGGCAGGGGAGGTGGGGAAGGCCGTGATGTGATACCCAGGATCGCACCACTGCTGGGGACAGAAGGGTTTTTTTCTACTTACAGAAGCCAGTGCCAGCCTCTGGGGTGGGGTGTGGGGAGCCCCACAGACACCTCCGCAGTGCTCCCCAAGCCTCAGAATAATTAACAATCACAATTGGAAGTCACTTCTGGTTTTCAATCCGGAAGTAGCTTCTGATCGCAATTTTTTGTCACGATAGCCAGCGATGTCTCCAGTAAGTAGAAACCCCTCTTCTGTCCCTAGTAGCAGCACAATCCTGGGGATTGCATAGCTGCCTTAGGCCTCCTCCCCCCACGCACACAATTACAGTGCTCCCAACAACCTTGTAGGAGTTTTGGAAAGCACTGGGCTAGGCCATGATTTTGACAGGGCCACCAAATGAGCATGATAACTGAACACATTCAAACTTGGCACTGTTCAGAGTTCTTCCTGATTACAGTGAAACAAAATGTGCTAATATATATGACTATCACAAGAGAGATGTTTTCTAGCTACACAAATTAATTAATATGGGATTGATCTTGTTACTTAAGCTATTAACTTCTTGATATTTAAGTAAAGTTCTTGGATGACCTGTTGCTTTCTAATTTTGTTGTTCAGATTTTGCTTTCCCTTTTAAATTTTTTGGTGTTGTTCAAGTATAGAAGGCTGGTTATGATACCAAAGAGCAATCTGATCCACTCTGACAATTCCTTTGTACTTATATGTATTCTTGTGTGTGTTTGTGTGTGTGTAGACCCATTCGAGCCTCTGTGCGTTAACCAGGGTAAGGGTAACATATTCCCTTGCCCCGGGTTGTGCTGCAGCCAGTCCCAACCCCATGCTGAATATGGGGCAGATCTGTTAGCCTGCCTATTCCCGCTTGTGGTTTGGATTGTGTTCTTAATACACAATAAAACATTGTGTTTTACACCTAATCATAGTTTAACAAAACTATCAAGGAACTGTGTTGATCAACTGTGTTTACTTCTGATACTCTCTCTCCTTTGCAAACATAGTATTTAAATATACAGAACAATTGCATAATCACTGGCTTACGAAAAGGGACGATTATCCTCTCTCGCTTCTTCTTTTTGAAATGTTTTGGATTACAAAGATGTGGTTGTTGATGGGCAGTAGTCAGCTGGCTACTGCTGACTTACATAAAACAGTGCTGTGGCAGAAGCCTAATGTAACCGATAATTGCCAGCAATTCTGTTTGCTATTAGAATATATTACGGCCTGCAAGCTTATGAACAGTTTTTGTTTCCAGACTTGTTGATATTTTGCAGATAAAGCGGGAAATGTCATAGATTCATTGACTAGCACTAGGCACAATTCATAGCCTGTGTTCTTGCACAAAGACTCCTATTCAGTAAAATGTTGGCTCCTAATCAGTGAACCTTACCGAGGATATTCCGTGCGTACAGTGCCCTATATCTGATATGTTCAACTTAGTATACTCTCTCTCAGATGACATCTGATGGGAGCCTCCAACTATATTACAGTCTTGTTCTCGGCCATGCTCGTTCACTCTTCCGCCATAATAGCCTTCGTGCATCAGCCTTTGTGCTTGTGGTTGATAGATGATATGTTGTTCATTAGTTATCAGTGTTGCTTATTAAAGTGGATCACAGATCTAAGTGCATGTGTTTTTTTTTCCTTTTAACAAATGCATGTAGGGACATCCACTGCTGGTGAAGGTCTTGGCCCAAGTGTATGAACGGATTTGTGGAAGAAAGATTGATCCCTACACTGACATCCTGGTGACCATAGGAGGATATGGATCTCTGTTTTGTGCAATACATGGTCTCATTGAAGTAGAAGATGAAGTGAGTTTGGTGATGCTTCAAAAAATAAAAAACTTGTTGTCATCATCATCATCATCATCATCATCATCAGCAGCAGCAGCAGCAGCAGCAATAATAATAATAATAATAATAATAATAATAATAATAATAATATTGCAATTATTTTATATACGTTATCAACCCTGGAATTCATCCAACTGCTACTGTTAATTGCTCCAACCTACCTTGAAATTGAGGAAAGAGTCTTTGAGAACAGTCTATTCACAGCGGCAGCCAGGTGGCAAGCTGGTTTTAAAATGCTACTTTTTAATACAGTGTGTTTCCCTAGAGATATAGAATTGAGCACTGTTGATTGAATGCTCATTTTGTTTTCAAAGAAAGATACGTATCCCCTTTTAATCTCTCATCCGCATGTAGGTTAACTGTTCTTTTTAATTTTAGGTAATAATAATAGAGCCTTTCTATGACTGCTATGAGCCCATGGTGAGGATGGCAGGAGCAAAGCCTGTTTTTATACCCCTGAGATACGTGAGTATGATTTGGAGCTTTTTTAACATTCAGAATGTTTAAGAAGAAGAAAGAGCAGTCCATGCTGTGTATTAATTCAATAAGGAAGTTCTTTCCTTCTCTTAAACCCCCCCCCCATGCTTTGCATTGTGTGTTGAAATTAAGACTAAACTGGGGAACTTGGTGGCGCTGTGGGATAAACTGCTGAGCTGTTGACCAGAAGGTTGGCAGTTTGAGACCATGCAACGGAGTGAGCTCCTGTTGCTTGTCCCAGCTCCTGCCAACCTAGCAGTTCGAAAGCACCTAAAAATGCAAGTAGATAAATAGATACCACTTCGGTGGGAAGGTAACGGTGTTTCGTGTGTCTTGGCGTATAGTCATGCCAGCCACATGACCACGGAAGCTTGTCCTAGGACAAACACCGGTGCTTTGGCTTAGAAACGGAGATGAGCACCGCTCCCTACAGTCGGACACAACTAGACCATACGGTCGTGGGGAAACCCTTTTTAAGACTAAAGACTAAAGTAAGACTAAACTAAACTAAAAGGAATGCTCAGTATGTACATAGTAATTGAATTTTTAAAACAAGAAATTAACTCAGATATTTTAACCTTGGGAAGTGCCTCCTTCTGCAGCAACCTGCCTGTGCACTTTGAGGACCCTTTCTCAGGTGCCCCCATTGTTAGAACTCTCTTGGTTGTAGCATTCCAACTATGGTACTCTCAGATTGGAATCCTATACACTTTTACCTGTGAGTAAAGCCCATTGAACACAATGGTACTTAATTCTAAGTAGACACACAACAGATTGCATTGCTAGTAATCGGTAATGTTTTAATAAAGTTTCCTTTTGGCTTATTTGGCCCATTCAATCAACACACAAATTGTAAGGGAACAATTTATTCCAGAAAAGTCACAATGAATGTCTTGACTGAACTGGATGAAAAGTGGCAATGAACTATATAGCATGCAAGAAACTTTCACATGTTTGTTGTGTTTATTACATTGCAGCTGAATGAAATGTACCTTTCTGTATCCTAGAAACCTGCAACTGGAAACACTGTATCTAGTGCGGACTGGGTTTTAGATCCTGTTGAACTTGCAAGTAAATTTAATTCCAAGACAAAAGCTATTATATTGAATACCCCTCACAATCCCACAGGAAAGGTGAGAATCCTATTTATAAAACTTCCTGCTAAATGTAACAACAGTGTTCAGTCCAAACTTCACTGATCTATTCACTTCTCCTATTCTAGGTCTTTACAAAAGAAGAACTCCAAATGATTGCTGATCTCTGCATTAAACATGACATCCTATGCATCAGTGATGAAGTGTATGAATGGCTGGTATACACAGGAAATAAACACATTAAAATAGGTACTGAATAACATGAAATTATAGAGATGTTGGTAGGAAACTTCCAATGTACGTTTCATAGATGTAGTGTAGTGTATCATAGTGTAGATTCTACAGAAAGAATGTTCTCTCTTTTTCTATCCCTGTTAAGCCTAAAGATTTTTGAAAACAGTGGAGAGAACACAAATCCTCTCCCTAGAGGCACAGATACATTAAGTTACATATAGTCCATCAACTGAAGTGACACATCAGTTGACACATGAAAAATGCAAAATGAGCGTTGCATCACTTTGCAACATCTGGTGGTGGTTCTCTAAAACTTCATAGGGATTGCCAGTGATACAGCATAACATCAGCATTGTGTTTGGGCTGTCACCTAGGCAGTTTTCTTTAGTCAGTAATACTGCCATCATGTTTCTTTATCTGTTTTGTATAAAAGTGGAGGCTTTATATGGCTGAGGATTACAATTCTACTGACAGATTTAGAAAATTCATATTGTACATGACGAATCTCAACAGGGATAGTGCTGATTCAAGTAACATGCACCCATATCTGTATGTTGTGTTACTGGCAGTGTTTGGCACCTGCTTGAGTATAAAAATTCATTTACTCCTGGTGATTATATTAAGTTATATTGACACTGTTATCTGGCAATGCCCATATTTGTTTTAAACATGCAGTTAATGTGAAAATAGATGATCCTTTTGTGTGCTGGCTTGGTGATTTTTTGGACTATAGTTGTTCTTTGTTCTCAAAGACTCTTTCCTCATTTCTTAAATTGATGAATTACCTAAATTGCACCTACAAACTATGGTGATGGACAACATTCAGCATTGATTTAGGGGCAGAACTACACATTGCAGGCAATGTGGAGATGCTGCTGAAAACAACATCCCCTTGTCAAAGTCTTCTTGGTACAATATAGGCAACACTTGTGTATTTGGCACTTATCTCATGACATGAAGCAATTTGATTACAGTATATCACAACATAGGTAAAAATTTACTGTACAGTGTGAGAATGCTGTGTTTGATGGTATTCCCATGTCACCTGTAACACCACTGCAGGAAAATTCTACTATGCATTTTCTTGTGAATTTTGGCTACTGTGCTTCTATGTGAGTGTTGAGGAACATGCTACCATCTCAGGTTTATCACTTTCAACTCAGTGCCCACAACTGTTGCTTGTTTCCCCCCCCCCCCCCAGTATTTCCAATTGGCCTGAAAAATTTATTATATGGACACGTGCTTCTTGTAATCTTATTTTCATTTTCCATGAGCTGTCTGAAAGTGGATGTAGGTACAGAAAACAGAATAATGTAATCTCAATAAAGATCAATTTCCTTTGAACATCAGGGAGTTAAATCCAAAAGTTCAGATCCTCCTTCAGTGGAAGGGACCTCTGAATCTAATGCACTGAAGCAAGCGTCACACTTTTTTCTAAGAGATTATTATTAGTGTGATAAAACCTCCTGTTACTTGCTAGTACTAGTAGTCCAACAATATGCATATATGTGTTTCTGTGTTTTTAAACAGCCACTTTGCCTGGAATGTGGGAAAGAACAGTAACTATAGGAAGTGCTGGGAAAACATACAGTGTAACTGGCTGGAAGGTAAATACAGCAAGAGATTACTGGGATGAATTACATGTGGGAGAACTGCTAGAGTACTACTTTATATTGCAAATTTATCAGGGTGGAGGATGCCCTTTGCAAACCCCTCTTACAAAATATATGGAAGTCAAGTGTCTCTATTGTGGTAAGGTCCAAGTTGGGAAGGCAGAGAGACGCATGGGCCCTCTCAGTTGCAACTGGGCTGATTTCACTGACCTGCAGCTGGCAGCACCCAGGAGGCAAACACTCCCGTTGCTTCGAGTGTACCTGCTGCCTGGGGACTCCCAGTTGCGAACCGGGCGAAATTGCTTCAGCTGCAGCTGAGAGAGCACATGCACTCCTGCTGAGGGCGCACGCATGCCAGGAGCTTCCCCGGTTGGGAAGCTGTTGGGCATGCATGTGCTCTCTCTCAGCAGCCAGCTAGGTGACATTGCCTGCTGACCACTGAGAGCACATGTGCGTCAGTTGCTTCCCGACTGGGTGTGCTGGCCTGGCACCCACCTTCCCTTCGGCACGCAGGGCTCTTGCTGTGTTGCCAAAGGGAAGGTAAGCCTATACCTCCATGGGGTATAGTGACCCCATAGGTGGTCTGTAAAGGCAGCTCAGATCTGTATGTTGATAGGATGACATTGACAACATATGGGATGAGGAACTTTGTGGGCTTCTTTGCAAGATCGTTATGTACCCATGGCACTGGTTAAAAGTGTGACTATGTTAATGGTTCTCAGTGCTTAATAATTTGTAAAAGTCATGTGAACTGTCAGTCATTACCTTTTTCTGTCTCTTTGCTTAAGCTCGGCTGGTCTATCGGTCCCCAGCATCTGATAAAACATTTGCAGGTTGTTCAACAAAATACCATCTATACATGCCCAACTCCATTACAGGTGGGTACAAATGTATAAAAGGAAACAGTATGCTTTTTAAAAGCATCCAACACAGTGTAGGACGTTGGAACCAGTATTAAGCAGTATTAGAAATAGCTTATTAAGGTCTGTATAAATGGGAATTGCAGGTGAAATGAACATTAAAGCAGTGTGGATCAGCATTTGAACATCAGTAACTCGAATGTTCCTTTAGTACCAGGGAAGCCGAGAAACTAGCAATTCCTATATCGGCTGTTCACAAATAATGGCCAGATGTACTCTGTGTTAACATTTCAGTCTTAAATACATTATATAACAGGAAGTTGACTTGAAATAAAAGAAACTTGGATCTAAGTAGTGTAAACAATCCTACCAAAATGTACTTTGTTGCGCTCAAACCTGCATAAATGTCTCATTTAAATCAATACATTACACCTTGGTAGAATGATATATAGACAGCTGGTTTACACAGTGCTTTCCTAATACTGGGAAGTTGCCACTTAATAAATACTTACGTAACCCACCCTTAAATACATATACACTACAATCCAATAAAGTCTGCTCATAGGTAAGCCCTATTTAGTTTGCTGGGATTTATTCCGATTTTGTGTATAGGATTTCAGTCTTCAATCCTATGCTCACTTACAGGTGGGTTATACAAGAGTTGTTCCTTATTATTAAAGCAATTAAGATTTAATTATTTTGCATAAACAGATAAAAATGAAGTTTTTTAAAAATGAAGTCAGAGCGCAATCCTAAGCAGCGCTGGAATGGCAAAGCCAATGGGCCAGCTTCATATCCAGCGCTGCTTAGGAGAGGCTGGAGCCTCCCCATGGCAAGGGAGTGTTTTCTCCCTTACCGTAGGGGAGGCCCCAGCCTCCCCTATGCGCTACTCGGATTTAACAGCAGACGCAGATCCGAGGAGACCGCATGGCCCAAACTTGGGCCGTGCGGCCTCCTGGGCAGGCTTAGGAGGAGGCCTTATGGCCGCTTCCCAAGCCGCCCATGTCCCACCCCCAACCTCCCCCCTCCTGCTAATCCCATGTCTGTATGTAATCCTGTGTCCATGTCCCGCACCCGTACGTAATCCCAGGTGCCGTATGGACACGGAGCTTCCCTCACGCCGGCTGGCTTCAGCCGACATGAGGGAGGCTCAGTGGGAGCGCAACGGGACCGATCAGCACCCCCACATCAGCACTGAGGCCATCACGTCGATGCTATGATGTAGGGTCGACATGATGGGCAGTGTTGGATTGCACTGCCCATTAAGATGCTGAAAATGAAGGCCTGTTACTTTTCATATGAGAGTTTGACAGAAAATATGCATATGCTAATGCTAACATGATCCATAGCCACTATTTTCAGAGGCTATTCCATCAACTCCTTCTTCCCCTCCCCCTTCGTACTAAGCTCCCTTCCCAGCAACTGGTTGTATGCAACTCTTGGCTCAGTCCTGTCCAATTTTCCAGCACGATGAAGTCATGAGGTAAGGGAACGAATGCTCCCTTACCTTGAGGAGGCCTCAGTAACCACCACCTCCCTGCAGGATGCAGCACACACCCCATTGGCATGGCTGCATCAGTGCAGGAAGGTTGGATAGGACTGAGCCCTCAGTCTTCTGGAAGTATAAGACTGTGCAGTGGTGTCATCTGTTAATGAACAGAGGGAACGCTGGGTGGGACTTACACTCTGATTGGCTGTCCGTCTGTTGCGTTCCGCCGCCTCCCCACGCTGCCCCGGCCTCGGAGGGGGCGCCTGCTCCCTGCGGGGGACGGGGGGCGCACGCCGGGTGCCTGGGCGAGCAGCGGTGGGGCACGCCAATTGGAGGCACCCCGCGCGGTGGGCAGGCAGGCGGCGGAACGCAATGGACGGGCAGCCAATCAGAGCGTAAGTCCCGCCCAGCGTTCCCTCTGTTCATTAACAGATGACACCACTGCTTCCGTGTACCTTAGAGGAGATTTTTGCCAGTCTCCCATATCATATAACATTCTGTTTCTGATAGTCTTTAAAGGATGATAGAGACCCAAGCATTAATTTAAATATAAAGGTAAAGGTTTCCCCACGACCGAATGGTTTAGTTGTGACCGACTGTAGGGTGTGGTGCTCGTCTCCGTTTCTAAGCCGAAGAGCCGGCGTTTGTCCTGAGGACAAATTTCTGTGGTCATGTGACTGGCATGACTATACACCGAGCCACATAGAATGCCGTTACCTTCCCACCAAAATGGTACCTATTTATCTACTCACATTTTTACATGCTTTGGAACTGCTAGGTTGGCAGGAGCTGGGGCAAGCGGCTGGAGCTCACTCCATCGCGCAGTCTTGAACTGCCAAGCTTCCGGCCCAAGCCACCACCATATTTAAATATAGCATACTGTTAAAAGCTAGTCTTTACAAGATCTGTTGTGTCTACTTTTTTGCTGATGAATTTTAACGTGCTTTTTCTGTACTGATTTTAATTTTTAGGAGGCTCTGGCGCAAGCATTTTTGATTGACTTCAAACGCATGGATGACCCAGTCTGCTACTTCTACTCCTTGCCTAGAGAGCTGGAAAGCAAGCGGGACCGAATGGCTCGGATGCTCCTGGAAGCTGGGCTGAAACCTTTTGTACCAGAGGGAGGATACTTCATAATTGTCGACGTGTCTATGCTAGGTTAGTCAAGTTTTCATTCTGTGACAGGGATGCGGGGTAACGTGGCCAATGCTGAGAACACCATCAGAAATACAGTATGCTTATTTCAATCCTGAGTAGTTAACATCAGTGGTGTCATTTTCCAGAACAGAGTGCTGGTTGGGGTGGCAGTCAGTTGCAGACCTATCATTATATCCAGAGGGGGCAAAGACCCCGGGCATGGCACTCCTGGGCTGGGAGGAGGGAGGCAATGAGGCGCCTCGCCTTACCGAGAGGTGAGTGTTTTTGGCCCTCCTGCCTGCCCCTGCCATCATATGGCTCCAAAATGGAGCCTGCCATGGCGTGGGGGGTGGAACAGAGCGGTGCATGGGGGTGAGGAAACAGTGGAGAGGGCGGAACACCTCCTTCTTTGTCCCTGGGCGGCCCCTTGGCTGGGGCCGCAACTGGTGGGAGTAAAAATGCTGCTTTTATTTGTGCAAAGCCCACTCTCTTTCCTTCTGCGAAACCTACCTGTGTCCTGATGGCCTTGCATTGTGTATTTTCCCCATAAGCAACATACACAGCATGGTGGCTTCAGGGCATGTGTATGTTTTTCATGATATGTTACGCAGGTAGAGGGAATGAACTTGACTAAGGACTGTTGTTTTTGATAGCAGTCCTATGTTTTTCTTGTCTGGCTCTCCCCTTACAAAACAGCTTCTGTGTGCAAAACAGCAGCATGGAAAACCATCTCGGGGAAAGGATTACAGTGTAGCATAGTGGTTGTCACGCCATCAGTGCCCTTTCCGAGCTGAGATAATGGCACCAGTGTGCAGTTTGGATTCCTTGCACCTACTGTTCTGCCAACCCTTTCTGTGCAGAGGAAGAAATTCTTATTTTATAACATAAGTCTACTGGAAAACAGAAGATTTTGTTTCATTTTTCTGTATTTTTTTACAGATGTAGATATATCTGACATGGAGAAGGATAAACCTTATGATTATAAACTTGCAAAGTGGATGATAAAAAATAAGGTACGGTAATTGATTATTTTTCTCTATGATAATCTTTCTTTTAAATAAAGAAATTTATTTATATATGTATTTAATTGTGAAATTAATGACATTGATCTGGAGCAGCAGTTCTCAAATGTTTTTGTCTCTCAAGTCCTTCACACTCCTAGAACGCAATCCTAACCTAGAGTTAGGCTGGCACAGTTAGGCCAGCAAAGTTTGGTCAGCACAAGGGACACTGTGAAGTACATTTGGATTACTCTTGGAGTCAGAAAGGCCGGCACACAGACGTGCGCCATCCCTCCTGACTCCAAGAGTGGTCCAAACGTGTTTTACAGTGTCCTTTGTGCCGGCCAAACTTTGCCGGCCTAACTGTGTCAGCCTAACTCCAGGTTAGGATTGCGCCCCTAGTCTTTTGGGGAGCCTAACTGGTTCATACGGGGAATCTTGGTGGGGGGGGGGCAGTGTGCCAGCACATGCATGGAGTAGTGTAGCACCAAGCAAATACTAACTGCATGGTGTGATCATGGAGCCCTTGAAAGGGTCTCAAGGAGCTGCAGGGCTCCTAGCAACACACTTTGAGAAACACTGATCTTGTCTACAGCAGTGGTTCCCAAATAGGTGCCACCCCGGGAGGCATTGCGCTCTAGCCCCTTAAGGGGCGGGGGCAGGAAGATGGCAGGATTGTGCTGCTGCTGGGCAAAGAGGTGGGTTTTCGGCCTTACCTGAAGGTAGTGCCAGCCTCCTGGAGGTGTGGGGAGCCCCATGAATGCCTTTGAGAACAAGAAGTGGCTTCTGGTTGCAATTTTGTTATTCCAGGCTTGGGGAGCCCTGTAGAGGCATCTGCGGGGCTCCCGCATCCCCAGGAGGCCTGTGCTACCTTCAGGTAAGCTAGAAAGCTCCCCACTTTGCATGGCAGCAGCGTGATCCTGGGGAATCACATTGCTGCCGTTGCCACACTCCTGCAAGGACTTAGCTGACTCTCAATTCCTAGGGCGGAGTTTGGGAACCACTGGTCTAGAGCATAATGGAAAGCTGCTTGGAATTCTTCCCAAGCCTCAAGAAAGATACAAACCCTGTAAGGATCTCTGGGCTGGGTATTTACTGAACAAAAACCAACTTCAGCTAGTAATTATGGGCTAGACCCAGCCACAGTTACAGACTAGCTCTTGAGTCTACTATATTCTTTGCTAGGAGGATGGGGACAACTTCTGGCCAAGATTGGTTCCAGAAGATATAGAATGCACTTCTTAGGAAAAAAAAAACCCAGCTCCAGAAAGAAATATTCCTACATGGAAGGCACTTCCATACACAAAGCAATGAAAGAGATTATGCGCAATCTATGCGTAGCCTGGCTACAGCTTCCCTGACCATGTCCACAGTGTATGCAGCAAAATTCTTCACACATGACAATTCAGTTAGGTGGTTTTGTTACAACACTCTTGCAATCGGGGATACAGCCCTAATTGAGCTCTTGACTCTCTCAGACGTATGGTTTGTTGTTCTCAGGTTTGCTGTTCTCAGGTTTGTTGAGAACTCAAGTTCTCAAGTTATATCAGTGTATCACATTTTGTCATTTCAGAAACTTTCATCTATACCTGTCAGCTCGTTTTGTGGCCCAGGGAGCAAAAAAGAGTTTGAGAAATACATACGGTTTTGTTTCATCAAAGTACGCTTACGATCTATTCTATTAAAGAATGTGTTTGTATGTAATCTTCATACTAAGTAGTGTCGTCATGAAAATTTCCCTTCTCTGTTAAACACAGTTAAGACTTGAATGTTTTTTCATCAATAATTTCTTATAATATTATGAGTATATTAATATTAGCATATAGTATTAATTTTATATTAGTATAATATAATTAGTATTTAGATAATGCTTTACCCAGATCGTCAGAGCCTTTCATGTTGCAAAGTTTACCAACGTAAGGTTCAAGTTATGAAAGGTAGGTCAGTATTATTATTATTCCCATACTACAGATTGGGGAGAGGTAGGATGTGGGTGTTCAAGACCATCCTGTTTTTGACTGACCTGACAGTTGAGCAAGGAAACCTCCAGCTCATGTTCTTGCAACCCGAGGAGCCTGATCGTCTCCAGGCTTGCCCACTGACCCAGCGCCGCCTCTGGGTGTTGCAAATGCGCTGTAAAGTGTGTTTGCGCCACTGCTGGAGGCCTTCCCACCAACGCTGGACCTGCACCAGTCCATGCAGGGCCCAGTACCGGATGGAGGAGGACATGCCGCTGGGTGGCAGAGTGCCTTTTGGGGGCATGGGGGTGTTGGGGGGGAAGGGTGGGACCGGGGAGAGGAGGAGTGGGCTGAGGTGCATACAGGAACCCCGCAACACAGGATTGGGCTGCCCACCTTTGTAACTCTGCCACAGGAGCTGGTGATGGCATCTGGTCTAGATGCCTTTAAGAGGGGATTGGACAGATTTATGGAAGAAAAGTCCATCGTGGGCTATAGGCCATGATGGATTGTGCAACCTCCCTACATTGGTCGTGGGCTACTTCAGAGTGCCGGGTGCAAGGGAGTGGCAACAGGATCCACGCATCTTGTTGTCTCATGCCTCCCTGGGGTATCTGGTGGGCCGCTGTGAGATACGGGAAGCTGGACTAGATGGGCCTTTGGCCTGATCCAGCAGGGATCTTCTTATGTTCTTATGTTGTGGAATAGAATACTAAATCAGTATAAAATAAACTCCTCCTGATTCCACAAATGATTTAACTACATTGCTTTAGCACTAAACCAAGCATTGCCGTGGGGACGGTGGGCGATGTCCTTCTATAGATGTCCTTATCCCTACAGTTTCTTCTATGTGCTTAGTAGGCAGCATTGTCCCCGGTTCAATTCCTGGCACCTCCATGTAGGGCTGGGAAATGCCCCTCTCTGAAACTATGAAAAGCTGCTGCAAATTCGTGTGAATAATATCAAACCAGATAAGGCACCCTTTTATGTGACCAAAGACATATTCAAGGATTTACCTCTTCACAAGTGGGTGCATACCTCAAGGAATTTAAGGAGGCTGTTTAAAAAAAAATGGTTCCCAGTATTTGTAATGTTACAGTTTTGACAGCAGTGAAGGGGAGGGTTGCCTCTTTGATGCCCTTCTTCTCTACAACCTGCCAGTTTTCTTTCTGCCAATCCATCTAGCTTCTGCTTTTCTCTGTCACAGCTACCTTGTTTCTCTTCATTCCACATAGTCTTTCCACTTACATAAACATTTATGTAAGTAGTGATGCTGGGATGTAGCTGCATATAATTGGTTGATGAACAGCTTAGCATAGTAAACCAGTCAAATGCAACTAGAAGAGGTATGAATCATCCAGTATGAATAGGGACCAAAGGCACAATTAGTTAGACTTTTTCCTGTAGGGTTAGCTCTTTATGTTGATGACGCCTCAAGGCCCACTCCATATTTCCTGCTAAAAGTACATTGCATTCAGTTATAAGGTTGAAGAGTTCCATGTGCTTTTCTACAATGCACATAGTTTATCAAAACATAGCAATATCAAAACATTGTTTAGTAAGGCATTTCATTGAGAGACAAGGTTAGCTTGCAGTGTCTGCCAAACCACCCCCAACAAATTTCATCCTAACCTCTAATCCAGCAGTCTCCAAGCTACGGACCGCTGCTCCACAGAAAACCCCTCCCCTGCATGAACGGAGCTTACTGTCCCATGGGGAAGCCTGCTATCCTCACCCCTGATCTCCCCCCAAAGTCTGCGCCGCCCAGCCGTGTCCGCCCAGAAATTCGGGCACAGAGGAAAATCTGGAAAGAAGCAAAGATAAATCTATAGTTTCTTTCTGATGCTTATAGTTGCGTTTCAAGATACCATGCTGGCGAGAGATGTTCTCTGCACATTAAATAGTGCTCAAATGCTCACACACCAAATAACATGCATTTTGTTGTGAATAGTTCTTCCAGGATTGAACCTAGATTTTTAACTCACTATGTATTTTGTGTTGACAGAAAGACAGTACACTGGATGCTGCAGAAGTAATCTTGAAGAACTGGAAGAAACATTGACCCAGAAAAACTGAAGAAGTTTTCAGTCAGTTTTTAATTATTTTTGTACAGACAGTGGAAAATTTAAAACACAATTTACTGTAACAGATTCACATGGAATGTATTTTTTTAATTGCAGTATGCTGCCATCTACTGGATATTTAGTAATATGATCTAATGTGGTCTAAGGGGTTGACTTTGATAGAATCTAAATTATAGTTGATTTTCTGCACCATCTCTAGATTTTCTAGAGTTCAGTGGAACTCTAGAATTTTTTTTGGTAATGTGCTGAAGTATGCAGACTATACCAACCCGAGTCCCAATCTTGTGAGCAACTTTATATTTGTGGAAGATATTCTACATTTGCTGTATGGCTTTTATTTTCGTTTTGTAGAATAGCTTCTTGTCTTCATTCCCACTCCAAGAAGACTGATAGCCCAATTCTAACCACCTTTCTAGTGCAGCTTGAGGAGGCCTCCATGACTGCCCCTCCCCTAGAATGCATCACATACACTGTTGGCCCTGCATGCAGCGGCGTCATCCTCAAATTAAGTTCCGGAACGCTAGGCGGGACTTACCACTTGATTGACAGGCTGTCCGTGACGTGTCGCTGCCTGCCCGCCCGCTGTGCGGGCTCCCTCCGGTTGGCGCGTCCCTCCGCTGCTTGCCCAGGCACCCGGCGTGCCCCCCAGGCAAGCGGGCACCCTCTCTGAAGCCAGGGGTGCCCGCACGGCGGGCGGGCGGGCAGTCAGCGACATGGCACGGACGGGCAGCCAATCAGGCAGTAAGTCCCGCCTAGCGTTCCGGAACTTAATTTGAGGATGACACCACTGCCGGCATGCATCAGTGTTAGAAAGGTGGTTAGGATTGGGTGTGCTAGTCAGTTGCTGGATATCTGGGCAGTGTCTTTGCTATACTAGTCTAGAGTGGGCCATGTATAGCTTCAGCATGGTGAAAGGTGGCTTACATGTGTGTAACAGGGGCTGCTGTAAGGTCTGCCCTGCCCCCTTTGTGACTCCCTGTAGTTGCAATGGTCAATTTTAAAGGTCACCTGCCTAAAAACAATGAAGCACAACTGTTTTTTCACAGAATCCTTTTCTGTAGGTCTGCACGAATAGGATGAAAATATACTCAGCATAATTTAAAGCACGTCATCCACCTTAGCTTGACAGACTGTATCTGTATCCTTTGACTACTTACAAAGGAGAACATTGTTATTGCTAAAAGTAACATACAGTTGGGTCTGCATCATACATGAGGGTTATGTTGCGAGGTTGGAGCGCAAAGCCAAAATTGGGTATAATCAAAATTACTTTGAAAATCCCCAACATCTGGAAAATGCATACTGTCTCTTCCAAAATGACAAGATGACAGGCAGACACAGCAGAGTCACTCTTTGAACTCAGACTCCTTCCAGGGCATGTATTTAATAAGTGGAATGGCAGGCAGAATTGCCTGCAGTATTTAAATGGCTGTGAATTTGTTTTTGTTTTTGGTGACTGTATGAAGTTGAATTTGCACAACTTTGCAGATGCAGGCCAATTGTATACGCCCTGCCAGATGCATGCAGGGAAGTACACAACTTTTAAATGAGCAAAAGGACTACAATAATGAAATCTAAAAATGACATGCTATTTCCCAACTTTGTTGTTACAGTTGTTGTTGAAAAGTTGTTACAGTTGAATATTGTTCTTTTTTTAAGTTGGGAAATGTGGACTCTCTGCCTCCTTGACAATGGGTTCTGTAGCAGAAGAGGAAAGAATTCCTCTAAACAATTTGAAGGACCTTTTTTTAAATTTCAGGAAATGACACAGCATACCCTGAACTTGCTAATGCAAGTTGCATTGTTCATCACTACTTAGATTAAAATACATTCATTTGTGCAATTGTGGCCATCAGTCTGAGAGCGCAATCCTAAACCTTACACCGGCACAGTGGACTCCTAAGTGTGTGGAGTGGGGGGGGACCTGACTTGGGAGGGGGTGGGCTGGCCTAGGTGACCTGGGCTGTATCCTAAGCCCCCTCCCAAGGAGCCCAGAGTTACATTGGACTGCTCAGGTTTGCACCAGCAATTTCACATTTAGGTAGGGTTACCAGATACAAACTGGGACAGAGTGCCTATGCCTTTAACCATTGCACAGAAGAGGGAATTTGGGCAGGTGCAGCTTTTGAAACCCTTTCATGATGAGCTTCACCTGCCCAAATTCCTTCTTCTAGACAATGATTAAAGGTATAGGCAGTCTGTCCCAGTGTGTATCTGGTAACCCTACATTTAGGTGGCTGCCACACAACACAAGGTAAGGGGAAATAATTCCCCTTACTCCCGGTTGTGCAGCAGCCCAGAGCCGTTACATTCTGCCCCAGCGCCTGGAGCAGTGACATCACGACTCTGCCCATTTACACCTCCAGGGTAGGGTGGGCAGCCTTCCCCATCCCCAAAGGAGGAAGCGCTGGGGAGATCATGTGTGCCCCCTCCTCCGGAGAGATGCGGGGAAGGCTGCCTATCCCTGTCCCTGAAGGAGGAAGCGCTGGAGAGATCACACACATCTCCCAAGGGGGGGGGGGCGCATGATCTCTCCAGCAGTTCCCTCTTTGGGGACGGGGAAGGCTGCCTACCCCAATCCTGCGCCCCCATTTAGCCCAGCGCCTGGAGCAGGTGCTCCTCTGGCTCCACCCCTTTTACCCTTCTGCAGCAGCCACCTCCTACTCTGCACTGGACAGATAGGATTGGGCTGCCCAGAAAATACCACACTTTGCCAGAAAGAAAATTCAGTAGTTGGATTGGATAACAGAAATGGTAATATAACCTTAAGAGGCATATATAGGATATAAAAATAATTACAATACTAAGTAAATCACATGTTATATAGAACATATAGGTATTTACTAATAAAACACAAATGCATTTCTAATGCACCAAAACAAATTGCAAAAAATTGGAATGAATAAGACATTAGATACAACCACAGTGGCAAGCAACTTCACATCCATGAAAGCATTCATGCAAAATGTCATCTTGTGGATTTCAGTAATAGAAGGATGATTATGAAGGAGAGATGTCAGAAGGACAGTGGCGCCAAAATCGTGACTGCTGTATCCTGTGGGCACTGAGGCAGCTGCCAGAGTCTCCTTTGGGTAACGCTGCTGAAGTGTCAATGGATCTCCTCGGCTCTGCACCCCGTTCGAGGGGACGCATAGTCAAGGAGACCTATGTTGGGTCACCTGACTCAGGAGGGGGATTAGGATTTGGTGGCAAAGCTTGCCGCTGTTCCTGCCCTCTCCTGGGCTCAATCCTCCCCTCCTTTTGCCTAGTTCTGTCCCCTCCCTGCCTCCTCTCACCCTACATGTGCTTACCACAGCCTATTGGTGATACTGCCAGCTGCTAGGCACTGGTGCAGTGCCAACACTCCATCATTGCCAGGGGCTGCCAACGTGTTTTATGGCATGTTTGTGACACCCAGCTGTGGCAGTATTGCAAGTACCACTGGCGCTGTAGAGCCTAGGATTGGGCTCACAGTTTCTTAGTTTAAAATTGTTGTTTGGCCATTTTGTGTATTAGATCACCCATTTTTTTCTACCAAATTAGATAATTGAGATGTGACACTTCATATAAACTGTTCCAATGCATTCAATTCTGCCCTCTCAAATTTTACAATACTAGTCTTTAAGGATCTGTTAAATATTGTCGATTTAAAATTGATTTAACCAATAAATAAAAATAAGTTGCCTTAAATCTTATCTGACTTTGTTTTCATTGATCCTGTAAGCATGCCAAATAGTGTGTTCACTAGGAAGATTACCAAAATGGATTCTACATTTCCCCATTTTGTTCTATTTCAGAGGAAGCATTCAAAAAAAATTGGTAATCGATAATTTTGTACAACTAACCTTTAAAAAGTCCTATTAATGTTGATGGGCTTTACACCAAAGTTATAATGCATAGGATTGCAGCCTAATCAGAGAATCGTATATATGTCTACTTCAGAGAAATGAAACTTACTGAGTTTAATGGGACTTCCAGGTAAGCCTATATAGCATTGCTTCTTATAGGATTCTATAGTTTATATTGTCTGGGATAGATCATTATAGGCAGGGTTACCAGATACTAACAGGGACAGATTATTCCTTAACCGATTAACAGGGACATGGTTATTCCTTTAACCATTGTATAGAAGATGGAATTTGGGCATGTGCAGCTCATTATGGAAAGCTTTCAAAAGCTGCAGCTGCCCAGATTCCCTCTTCTATACAATGGTTAAAGGTATAGGCACTCTGTCCCAGTTTGTATCTGGTAACCCTAATTATTGGTTCTGTGCGTGTTTACTTGCAACTAACGCAGAAATCTTGGACACGCACTTAGAGAGTTAGCCCCTCTTAAATCAATGGGACTTCCCAATAACCCAAGAGTAGGATTGCACCCTGAAGCTCAGAATGTTGAACTGATCCCTTATTTCAGGGTTCCATGGCACTTCTAAAAATGTAACACTACCAGAACAACCAGAAATGGTTAACTATTCTGGTAAGTCCTATGGTTAGTGGTTCCTCCTTTCAAGTGATTAATGGTTTCAGTTATGGTTAATTATTAGTTAGGGTTACCAGATCCAAACTGAGACAGAGTGCCTGTACCTTTAACCATTGTATAGAAGAGGGAATTTGAGCAGGTGCAGCTTATCATGGAAGGGTTTCAAAAGCTGCACCTGCCCAAATTCCCTCTTCTATACAATGTTTATAGGCATTCTGTCCCAGTTTGGATCTGGTAATCCTATTGGTTCTATTAAGTGGAAGCCGTTGTTGCTGCTAATGGAAACTGAACAAAACATTTCCTATAGCCTTAGTGAAAGATGGATAAGTAATTGGTAAAACAATATTCCTTGACTGTTATAAAATGTTTGTTTCTACAAGGACATAAACAGTGAAAAAGATTGCCACTGGGATATTTAGGAACTCAAAGTCTTTTTCCAGGCCAGGCTGCTTTCTCTGGTACGAGCTCCTGCAAATACTTGCAACACTTCAAAGGCCATCTCGTCAGTGAAACAACTGGCAGCTGGTCTGATTGTAAGCACAATTCAAAGTGTTGCTGCTTATTTCTAAAGCCTTCTATGTCTCTGGCAGGGTACCTTCTCCCACAAACCTGTTTGATTGCTGTGTCATCAGGGGGTTCTTTGACGAGTCCCCATACTGCTTAGTTTTATTGTTAAATTATTAGCCACTCGAGCCTTGTCAGCTGAAGAACAGCACATAAATCTTTTCATGAAGCATGGAGGTAGTACTGGCTGGCAGCGTGTTTGTCATGCTGTCTAGAACAGGAGTGTCAAACAAGGCTCTTTATCTGGCTGGGCTCTCCCAGCACCACCATCAGCTGCAGATTTGCAGAATAGTGACTGCTTAAAAGGTAGCATGCATGATAACTGGGCTCAACCGTATATTGACAATACAATCAAGATTTGTCTATTTTCTGTCATTTGCAGCTAATGAGTTCCTAAGTCAGAATAACTGCTTATTTCTGGTAATGACCTGCTTAATGACATCAGTTCCGGCCCTCAGCAGCCACCATAAATGCTATTTGGCCTGCTATATGACACAAGTTTGGCACCCCTGGTCTAGAATGTCGAAACCGAAGAGGTCTATATATACCCACAGTGGCTTTGCAACTGCACTATATGAGGGAGCAATCCTAACCTACACTGGAACAGGCAGGTCGACTGGTTGAGAGGCTGTTGGAGTCTCCATGGGGTAAGGGGAAGTTTGTCCCCTTACCCTATGGGGCTGCTCGGATCTGCGCCTGCTGTGCAGCAGGTACAGGTCTGAGCAGGCTGCAGTGGATCGAATTGGGGCCGCATGGCCTGAGGACAGGGATTTGGCCTAACTCCGCATCCAAACTCCTCTGCCCTGCCCATGGGGCTGCCCCCCCTCTGCCCCCTTCCTGCCTCCACCCTCCACAAGAGCTCCTGTGCTAGCCCAACTGCGAATGTGTTAAACTGTTAGAGTTACCAGATACAAACTGGGACAGAGTGCCTATACCTTTAACCATTGTACAGAAGAGGGAATTTGGGCAGGTGCAGCTTTTGAAACCCTTACATGATGAGCTGCACCTGCCCAAATTTCTTCTTCTATACAATGGTTAAAAATATAGGCACACTGTACCTGTTTGTATCTGGTAACCCTATTTATGGAGAGGTTTAAGGGAGAATCCGGTCTGAGGCAGCTGAGACCAGTGGCATTCCTATAAGGGGGCGAAATGTGACGTTTTACAGGACCCTGAGCTGTATAACATGGCCTTTCCCTCTTTAGAGTCATTTGCAGCTTGGAGAGCAGCTCAGAGGTTTTACTCTCTGAGCCACAAATTGCTCTGAAGATGAGGAGAAGGGGCCATGTTATAGAGGAGCTCTGGCTCCTACAAAACTTAGCATTCCCCCCATATAGGAGGGAACATATCCCCACATATCCCCCCCCACATTGGCTGACATAGCACACATACGGTACTTAAAATTAAGGGGGAGATAGGGGCATGGGATGGATAGAGTGGATTATAGGGCTGTTCTTTTCCATCTTTCACAACACCAGAACCAAGGTACATTCGAAAACATTGAGTGTTGGGCAAATTAGAAACGGGTAAAATGAAATACTTTTTTACCCAGGGTTATTAATCGGTGGAACTCCTTGCTACAGGAAGTGGTGATGGGGTCCGGCCTCTGAAAGGGAATTGGACATCGTGGTCTTACCTGGAGGAAGGGGCCGAATGTCTCCTTCATCCAAGGAGCCTCCGGTGCCTGCCACGCGCTGGTAGGATGCAGCAGTAGCCGCTTGGCTACCGCTGCTCCTAGGGGCGCATGGGCAACTCAAGATTGGTCTGCCCATGGTAGAATGGATTTCGTCACTTCAGATTGCAGACAGGGATCATATTTTTGACTAAAAACTCTTGCCTACAAGAATGAACTCATAAAGGGAGGAGAGTAAAACAGCAATTTGTGAAGTGGTGTTCGTGCTTTGAAATCGAGGCGAGGAATCCATACCCCTGCAGCCTGAAGTGGTACAATCCCCTCTACCACCTCGTTCTCCTGCACGTGTTAACCAGCCTTCATCTGCATTCCCGAATCTGGAGGGTGCCTGCTAAATCTGTAGTGATGGTGATTAGAGCTCTGCAATGTGATTTTAAGCATGCTCACTTGGAAACACGTCGCACTGTATAAAGGAGTCCATACTGTCTTGTGAAGCGTGCAGAAGATGGCCTTAAACCAGAGTCGGCGCTCCATTCCAACAGCCGTCCTCCCCCACTCCCATTTCCTCGCGAAGCCGCAATAGAAAGAGGAGGCGTCTCCTTGTCGTTTGTCCTTCATCACTCTCCGTAGCACAGGTCCCACCCACCCAAGCGGAAAGCATAAAAGGCCGTGAGGCGGCGTGCGTGCTTGACTGTACGCGGACGCCACCGTGAAGTGGGAGAAAGATGGCGTCTACCAGCCGGTCAGTAAGAGGAGTTGACAGGCATTTGTGCGCGTGGGGAGCCTCGGGGGGTGGGTGGAGGAAGCGCCTGCGGTCGGGAAAGGCGGGGAGGCTCTCGAGGACGCTGGAAGACCGGCGTTGGCGCTCTAGGAGCTGCCTTGGAGGGCCAGGCCTGTGACGTTCCTCGGGCTCCGTCGTCTTCCAGGCGCTTCTTCGCCCTTCCGAACATCCACCAACCCATTGCCTCGGCTGCCGCCCGCCTCCATCCTTTGTTTCCTGTCGCCTCCCGTGGCTCTTCTGCGTTGCGCGTTTTCTTCCCCACCCGCAGTCTGGGTCTCTCTGCCTTCCGTCGCCTGGCGGGGTGAGGGGGTAGGGTCGTAGTCAAGCATCCCTAGGACCTCGCCGGCTTCTCTCCCCCCCCCTCCAATTTTTATCTGTTAGTTCCGCCCCGCATAGTACTTGTACTACGTCATGTTTCGAACGGGAAACATTTTCCTTGTCGAAGTTGAGAACTGCTTCCGCAAAGCTGCCCGGCTTCTTGGGCACGGGAAAAGATACAGCTTGGGTTAAATGCCTGCTGAAGGGATGCTCTCCTGGGCCTCAGTTTTGCAAACGGCTGCTGTGGCTGTGCCCTATATTCAGCTGTTAGCAGGTTTGCACACCTGCGGAAGGTGTGCGTGCAAGATGGCAGCCGGAAAGTGCCTGCCGTTGCTGTGTGATCGGAAAAACACACGAGCCCTTGCTTGCGTTTGTCCTTTTCACAGAATGACAGTACTGCTAATATCTGAATATCGGGCACAGCCACAGTGACTGCAGAACTGATGTCCAGGAGACCATTCCTTCAGCATGTATATAACGCAAGCTCTATCGTGGGTGGCTGAATTTGTTACCCAGCTCTACCTACCACCGATGGGTAGAGAGGATCAGTATTGGGGGAGGGAGTTCCTATATATCTTTTGTAGCCCCCAGCTTTGTACCATCATTTCTTTACAGCTTCATACTACTTACTAGAATACTAATTTACCCATGGTGAAATAATTTTTTTCCTATGCTGTAGTTTTGTGATGTCTTTCAACTGCGTAGGAATTAAGGGGTGTGAGAAAGTTGGGTATTTTTTTAATTTTGGTTAATATTGGCTGGTTTTTAGTGTCGTTGAGGCCTGTAGGAAAAAGGAATGTTTGTATGAGCAGTTCTTTTCTCTACAATCCCATATAGATTGTATTACATTTTACACAAATGTAATTCACATATTAGTTCTCAATTTTCTGAGGGTTGAATGAGTTAAGAGCACACCTATGTGGCATATTTTCAAAATTTGCCCATGTTATTCTTGGCACACTGACACCTGAACATATGTGTTTGAAAGGATCTTTGTTACTTCGTATAGTCCTGTTCAAAAACAACAACGAACCCTTCCATTTCACACCCATAAAATTCACTGTCAAGCAACATTCCATCTGTACTGACTTTCCTTATTGACATGACCACGCAGCTGGTAGTTGGCCTAGATTAGTAATATGAAACAGATAATTTTATGTGTTGTGTTCCCTTACTAATTTACTCTTGTTGACACTATCAGCAAAAAGCCAGTGGCTGAATGATGTGGCCCAGTACTGCATTTTCCCTCTGTTGGGTTAGGTCTTCTGAATTGGTTCAAAAATGCTGAAAAGGCAGTAAAGAGAAAAATATTGGTCTGCTGTTTACCTAGTGGTGTGTTCAGAACTGGCACGTGTAAAGCCTATAACAGTAATGGCCATTATATCTTACTGGTAAATTTAAAAACATTGTTGATGCAACTCAGACAAAGATAATCCCAAAGGAAAACAGGCATAATCTGTATTCCTATATCCACAAAACTAACAGAGCATAGGACAAAATATGAAACTGTTTTTAAACAGCGTCATTAAACTTAAATCTGAATGCAAGCATGTTAAAACTTAATCTCAACTTAAAACTTAAGGACTGAATCAATGGCCCTCTATTAAAATATTGAGTTAAAGCTTTATTTTCTGTGTAAGTAACAATATGAAAAATAGCTTTTTGAGATTATGATTTATAATTATGACACAGGAGGAAATGTAGTATGTTGTAATGGGTTTAATACTATGGGCCTGGGACTGGCAAGCCATCTCAGACTGGAATCCATTCTCTGTCTAATATGGGCATAGTGCCTGATCTTACCATCTCTAATAGTAGTAGGCATAGCACCTGATCCTATGCGATAAACTTTTGTACTATTTTTATACACTCAACTACCTGACTTCTACAGTTTGCTGAGTTCTTGAATTAACAATATTTACTCTTATCTCTAATCCAGTGGTTCTCAAACCTTTTAGCGCTCGGACCCACTTTTTAAAATGATGATCTGTCTGGGACCCACTGAAAATGATGTCATGGCTGGAAGTGCCACCATTGTGATGCCAGAGCCAATTTCCAGTAGCAGCAGTATCAGAAATCAAAAAGACTATTTACAACCTGGATCCAAGCAACACACAGCCCCCCCTCCCTGCTTTCCAGTGTCCCATCTTCCCATATCTTCAATATGGCTGTTCTAGATTCTTCGTGATACGCCTGGAATTGGCTTGTGACCCACTGGTGGGTCCCTGCGCACAGTTTGGGAACTACTGCTCTAATCAGACAAGAACATTTTCTTTTCATCTTGTGAAAATGAACTGCTTTGCTGCCAAGTCTTACCTTTTGAAAGTTCTGGGTCTTGGATAATTTTAAAACAGATAGGAACAAATGTGCCACAGGAAGCAACAAATAGAAATTTGATTGTGAATCAATGTTTTCTTTGGTGGGATTGGGGCAAGGCATAACAATTATGTAGCATAAGAGGAAAAAGAAGCAGTACAGTGAAACAAAACTGCAGCATTGGAAAGAAGATTGCAAATGTTGTATTTAATATATTGTGTTTACAATATTTATACCCCTGCTAACTGGGTAGTGTTTTTTAAAGTGGCAACCTCATGAGTTTAGCAGGGGTCCCTCTTTACCCCAGTATGTCTTTTCTAGTGGCTGTTGCTGGCATCTCTTCTGCATCTCTTTTTAGACTGAGCCTTTTGGCGACAGGGATTTAATTATTAATTTAAACCACTTTGTCAACTATTCGTTGAAAAGTGGTATATAAATATCCTTAATATTTATGTAATGTGTACCATTGTTTAGAAAATATTTGGAGGAGTGATAGGACATTTTTGATACTAAATCTTTTTTTGACATTAAATCTTCCCTTTTTTAATGGTGACTTAAATCCGGCTTCCTGAACGTTGTGGATATTATTCTTTGTCTAAATATTTGTGCTTTATTTCATCTAGTTATGAGAATCAGTTCTTCATGTTGCTTCATCAACAGTGGCTGTATGAAACTTTTTACCAGCTCTAGTGATAGAAGGAAAGTCTTTTTTTGCGTGTGCATAGTAGCTGTCATATTGGTTTGTGGTAACAAGACTGTTTGTTCTTCTGGTTATCCAGCTTCTTTTTGTTATCTAAGGAAGATGGTTCTTAGTAAGTTTTTGAACTAATTCTGGACTACCATGAAGATAAGGCCTTGTATTTAGCTCTTAAACTAGTAACATAATAGTTGTACGTTTAAGATGTGCTGTCCTAGAGAAAAACAGTTTTAAAAGGAATAACCTAAAATGACCCTCTGAAGTATTAATATTGTGTTCGCCTTATGTTGTGACAAGTTCTAGAAAAAGCCATCTGTGTGTTATGGACTGTTTGCAAGTTGCATATGTTCTACTTCCCTAAGTTGGAATCTGTTTTCAGTTTGCACAAGAAAATTAAACAGCAGCATGTTTAATACCATTATTCAGCATACATTTAGTTACAATACATCTTTCGTATTATTTAGCCTTGGGCTATCACAAAGAAATATATTACCGACTAAATACGTAACATTACAACTGTCCATAGGCAGGACAAGAATGTCTAGTTATCAGTTCATTCAGTACAAAATACATAGTGGGATGTATTCACCAGATTGTCCTGGCAAACTTCACTACTACAGTATAAAGCTTTTTGGATGCAATGGGGTGGGAATGTATGCATGCTATTTCTGATATATACTAGTACCACTCTTGTCTTCTGCATTGCATGAAGCTTAGTAAGTAAAAAAAAACAGATTGTCATTCTCTGTTGGGGGAGCAGCTGACACACACACACACACCTACCTACCTACCTACCTACCTACCTACCTACCTGGAAATCCTACTGGACATGTAGCATTCTGGATTGATGTGTAGTATGTTAAGCTACCAGTTTTTCTAATGGCAGCATTGCCCAGTAGGAATGCCAGCACTAATCTTTACAATTTGTATCGTGTTATAATTTGGATCATTTTTGCTATTAGTAGATGACTTGGGCTCTAATCCAGAACCCTTCAGTGCAGGCAGTATGAGTGTACCACCCACACTGGTGTCACAAACGTGCCATAAGGCATGTTCAGCATGGGCTGTAAGGGCTTACTGCCTACAGTGATCCAATGCCAGAATGGAGTGCCTGGAGGCGGCAACATGGGACCGGTGGAAGTGAGTTTGCCAGTCCCCAGCTTTGCGCTCTTTCTGGGCAGGGCGGGAGGCGGTTACTGGGTGGGATGTGTGGCAGGTGGGACCGGCAGTCGCTGCTGGATCCTGTCCTCCGTGTTTGGCCATACTGCCCGGTACAGAGGCCCTTGCTTCTGCACTGGCAAAATAGCTGGCGCAGACATAACTGTGCCCTTACTTCAGGGGAAGGCATCGAATCTCCCCTACTCCTGAGGAGGCTCCGGCAGCGGCTACTGCTGCTGGATGCAGCAGTAGCCACTTGGCTACCACTGCAGCGGCCAGGCAGTTTGGGATTAGGCTGTTGGTAATGTATTCAAAATAGATTTAACTTAATTAGTTCACCTGCAAGTCAGTCTCTTATTACTTAATTATGTATTGTTAGAATTTTCATTTTAAAGGTTTTTCTTCTTTTCTGGTAGCCAAGGAAGATTTTGCATAGCTCATATGTCGGATTGTCATGCCTCATCTAGAATTACCTTTAAAATACTTTTAAATTATTACCCTAAGAGCACTTGAACTAGAGAAAATTACAATTTGATGAATCAAGGCCAAATTTTCTGTTTTTCTAAATACTGCCTATCAATGACTTTGTCACTTTCCGTCAAATTACTTGAAATGACATTTAGCCTATTAGTAATAAGATAATAATATATTTAATAGGATAATATATTTAATATATTTCATCTTATAGTAATAGAATAATCAGGGACGTGGTGGCGCAGCAAGTTAATCCACTGTTGCTGGGCTTTCAACCGCAAGGTTGGGAGTTCGAGACTGCGTGACGGAGTGAGCTCCCGTCGCTTGTCCCAGCTCCTGCCAACCTAGCAGTTCGAAAGCACCTAAAAAAAATGCAAGTAGATAAATAGGGACCACTTTGGTGGGAAGGTAACGGCATTCCGTGCACTACGGCGTAGAGTCATGCTGGCCACATGATCGGACTAAAACGCCGGCTCTACAGGCTTTGAAACGGAGATGAGCACCGCCCCCTACAGTCGGTCACGACTAGACCATTCGGTCGTGGGGAAACCTTTACCTTTTAATAGAATAATCATATATTTGACTTTCAAATATATGATAATCATATATTTGACCATTTCCTGCCTTTGTGTGCTTCCCATTTTTAAAATTTTTACAAACTATTATGGCAAGATTGGTTCTCTGTTCAAGTGAAATACGCTGTGAACTATATGTATATGCATAGTTGTATAAAAAAAAGTTCAGATCACTTGAGATATTGCTTATTTTGAATTGTTTCTTCCTTGTGTTTTAAATGGCTTTCATTTATCTGTAAGTTCTTTATATGGTCTCTGAATGAATGTTTACCTAGACCATTAAAAGTATTCTTAATAAAAATGCACAATTTATTTTTAAGCTTGGATGTGCTTCCAAGAGTGACATGCCCAAACCATCCCGATTCCATTTTGGTGGAAGATTACAGAGCTGGAGACATGATCTGCCCAGAATGTGGACTAGTAGTAGGTGAGTAATTTAAAGTTTATGCTTGATTCTCTACACTTTTATATTCTAGAAGCTGAGATGGCCTTCAAGTTTTTAAAGTTTCAAATGACTGTGTTCCAAAGGCCTTATTGTGACAATTTTTTGCTAACATGCTGGTGGTCTACAGACATTTGCATAGGTGCTTCATATTTCTGAACTAGACACTCTGGGTAACTGAAGACTGAAAACTTAGTAGGTATTCTAAACTTCATTGCACTTTGTTTGGTCACCATTTATTGCACATTTTGCCAGCATTGGTCTAGCCATCAGGTTCCTTCCTGTAAACATAGGCTTTACATAGTACTAGCTGATTTCTGAATTGCACTATGGGAATGGTGCCTCACACAATACTTTCTGGTAGTCTGGGAACTACATTTTAAGCATGCCATTTTCACTTAAAGAATTAAATGGCTTTCTTCTTTTTAAACCTTGGTAGTAGCAGTGAAGTGCATTAGTGAAGTCTGACTACTGGCTGACAGAAAAATGATGTGCTTGAAAGGAAAACTAGAAGAATTACTGTCTAAATGTACATCCTTTAGATCATGTTGAAATCAGAATTCAGCAAATGAGCTGCCCATCACCAAGGAATAGCTGCACCTCCTCATATGGTAAAGTCTTGGAACAATCATAAAACAAGAATGTACCTAATGTCCAGATAGCAAACGGCATACTCCATCTGGTACAGTATGGCCTGACTACTGGAACGCTGTAAAATTCTTAATCTATATAACTACTTGGGAAGGATGACTTTAGTTGTGGAACTGATGAGAGGGCTACAGTTTGCAGGGAGACAAACCATGGATTGTTATTATATGGTACTTATACACAGCCCACCAGATTGTGGCTAGATTTGGTCTGTTCAATATCGGATCCTAACCAAGGACCTGGGATGTTCAGATATTTCTGTAAACTGCATGATGTTTTGATTTGAAGTTTTCTAGGGAAGGAAAAGCTCACAAACTCAGAGCCCAGTAAAATGCCTGGACCATGGTGAATGAGAAGAAACTTGGTCCCCAGCAGCTGTATCTAGCTAGATTTGGGTCAGTAGCCACTCCTGTGAAATAGCTTGGGACAAGGCTTCATCTGGTAAACTTGAAAGGGGCTTCTATATAATTCTCATGTTGACTGGAGCCACAAATCCCTAACAAAGCCGCCTTCTCGGTACTGATTTGTGAGCTGATTAGAAGTTTTCTGACAAATTTTACCATAGAATATGTAATAGTGAGGTTTAAATTCTGGGCTAGGAGTAGCATGACAGAATGTTGTAGAAGTTGTGTCTATTACGTGCATGTAGGCTTGCCATTCATAATGGATTTTTCTAATTAGCATAGATTTGTGGTTGTCCAAAAACTTCAGACTTCTTGGAAAGGAGGAGAATGGTGGAAGATTCATTTGAGATATGTGATAATGGGATAGAAAGTAGTACAGGTCATATCTCGTTATCCACTGAGGCTCTGTTCTGGAATCCAATGAATAACAAAATCAGTAGATACTAAAAAAAATAGAAAAATAGCTTTAAACTTACATTGTTGCCCTAGGATGCACTAATATATATGCTATACACATTCAGCCACTAGATGATATGAGATGAATAATGAAATTGAATGGAATGTAAGAAGGTGGGAAATGGAATTTTGGCCCCCTTTTTCCTTGTTACAAGGCATTTAAAGGTGGACTCGGGTATCTGTGGTGAGTCAATGGATACTGAATTAGTGGCTAATGAGGCACAACTATATATTTTTTCCTGACTTTTAGATTATTGCTTTATTAACAGGGAAGGAGAAGTAACAGGATCTGTGCATCAGGATCATGCTGATGTTTAATTTGATGTCCATATGATTTTTCTAAATTTTCCATTTCAAGCAGCTCATCTTTATAAGGAGTTCAGATTATTGGGATGTCTCATTTTTGTGGTAGGTACCAGATTCAATGTTTTCATACACACAGAGTAGTAGTTTAAAGAAGACCTTTGCTACTTTTGAATAGCAAGGTTTTTTAGACAGTTGAGGGTGAACATGGGGTATTCTCCCTGCCTTAATAGTATCTACCACTACTGTGTAAATAGTGCTTTACAGGTTCTGGTGGTGTCCCAATCTAAATTGGATTCAAGGGAGACAACAGAGATACAGTATTGCCACATTTGCTTGGATTTGTAAGACTTACATGTGTGTGCACCAAATTGTATTTCCAAGCAGGAACACCACATTGGTTTTGAGAGATTACTCTTTAAAACTGGAAGAATTTCTTGGGTGCTAGGGGACTTTGCTTCTGCAGGCAGTTCTGACCAGCTGAGTAAGCACCCAGCTATCTGCCTGGTTGAGCAGGTTCAGATTAACATCCAATCTGAAAGTATGCGTAACTTGGCAATTGATGTGGAGTAGTGGAGCGTTGCTGTAAAGTACATTAATTGAAACTGAGGGCCAAGATTTATAATTTTTTTAAAAAGTGAATAATCCTAGCAATTGGAGAGTAGCACTAGGTGTTGAAGCTATTTCAGTTATGGGGAGTGGAGAATGCCTTCAGTCAACACTACTTGTGAGGGAAAAGTGGAGAGGGAAAATAGCTTTAAAAGGAGGGGGTCTCTGGCAGGAGGTTGGTATCAGTATCACAGTGAGGCTTTCACTAGGCACAGGTCAGCTTCCTATGCTGGCATCTATTCTGTTTGGGTCCTAGAAGCATCTGGTGTGCACAAGTGTTCAGGATTTTGAACAGGACTTCACCAAAACTATAACCACAATTAGAGTTTCAATGTAGGAGTCTTGGAGTAGTGAAGGTCATGTCTAGTATAGGATCAGAGTGCAAGCTTAATGGGGCATTCATTTGAGGAGGCTTGAGAGAAACTGGATAATGCATGTATCTGCTGGTCTGTCTTCTGAAGAAACTTGGAAATTCTAAATTGCAATGCTAGTCACAGGGTTCAGAACAAAAGAAGTGGAAAAGGTGGAAGGATTCTTGAATGGTGGCCTCTTGGGGGATGCTATTTAAGAGAAGGTTCTCTTGCGTCTTCACTTAAAAGTATCTTGGATGGGAGGGCTTGAAAATATCTCTGCTTGACCTTTCCAAAAGACCTGGGAGAACTATATCTAGTAGGATTAGACAATTCTGGGCTAGACTGATTGATGATCCGAGGCAGTATTACAGCTTCATATGTTCACTCAATATTGTAAGACCTTTGAGGCTGCAGAAAGCACAATAACCAATATGTCACTAATCTATCTCTTTTCTTTATCTATGCAGCCATATTAGAAAACAGTTTTTCTTGTCATTTTTGTCATTCACAGTTGGAGTTCCTTTGCTTCTGTGAAAATAGCAAAAAATTTTGTTATCTTTAAAGACTAACATTTATTTTAGCTAAAGCTTTTGTGGACTGCAGGTCATCTTGGTCCTACACACACAGTTAGAAAAGGAGGAAGAAAATGTACTGATAAGGTCAGGGAACTTTGGGATGGAAGAGACAGTCAGTGACCATTATTATGTGAAGCGTAGTAACACATCACAATAATAATAAAAGCAGACTCTCTGGCTATGCACAGCTAATTAACTCATTAGTGGCACAGTAGCAATGATTTTCCTACAGAATGTGAACCCAGACCTGTGAAAGAAGGAACCAAATAGCAAGGAATGGTGAAGCCAAATGTGTGAGGTGTCTAGTGATAACTGATAACAGCTATAAGTGGTTTCCTTGCCTTACCATTTTTGTTCCTTCTCCTTGAGCTGGCTTCTGTAGATACATTTGCCTGATTATGCTAGTGAAGTTTGGAGATTATGAAAGTGCATCATTGAGTTTTGGAACTTAGTGTCTTCATTGAAAAGAACATTTAGTGTAATAGGAGAAGGTCTAGAATTCTCATATTGGAAATGCTTGTTTGAAATGCCATATTTTTTAACTGCAAGGAATATTACAAGAAGTACAATATAGATAATTGGCTTTTAAATAGCATCTGTTATGAGGCAGGTAGAACATTTTCCTTTCCAGCCTTAATGAGTTGAATGACCTCTGGTTGAGAACCTTCACTGACCTGCATTGAATTTGTGAGGATGATTTATTTCCCACTCTATCCCATGGTCTTAGAATATTGTATCTCCAAGGAGGCCTTCATCCGAACTTAATTTGGAAAAGCAGGCTTGGCAAGTCATGTTCTGCTTTGTTCTAATAAATTATTTTCTATATAAGTGTTGAGCAGGGGGTGGATCAAATGTTCTGTCATCACCACCATGTATATATTAATGCAGTGTTGTCATTGCCATGTGCCAATTACAAACCCAGGCATTTTTGCATTGACCTTTTGATTTAATGTAGGACGAGGGGATGGTGCTGGCTAATGGCAACTCTACCAATTTGTGGATACCCCAATATTTTTAAAGGGTGTTTTTCAAAAACATTCATCAACCCTATGAAACTTGCTTTCCCTGAACCCAAAGAAACTACCTCCACTTGGAAATAGCATAAAATAAATAATTTGACACGATGATGCAGTGTCAGTTTTGATTTTTCACCTCAATTTTGGCAAATTCTGTAAAAAAAGGAGTCTTTCAGTCCTTTTGAAAAGGAGAGTCAGTATTTCACCAATCACTAGATGGCAGCACACACCCCTAATTAACAGTTCCAGCAAATATCATGGGTTTTTATGCTTGTATTTAACAGGCTGTAGGGCGGTGTTTGCATAGTAAATAGTAAACTGAATGCCAACATAAAAGTTCATAGTGCAAGGGTCTTTCTGAATCACTTATGCACCTAGCTTTGCAACTGAGGAGAAGTAATTGGCAGTTTGACGTTTTCTACTTTGGGTATCATTTCTGTTCAATGTGAAATAATAGATTTCTACTATGTTAGTTAAGCTTTTAAAGATTACTTGTATTGAAGGCACTATTTAGGTCACTCTAGTTGCACTAGACTGATGAATTTTAGTACTTTACTAGAAAAAGGTGAGTAAAAACGTATCTAAAGGGAGAAATCTCTCTGGAAGTACACATCTGTCTTTTGGAGGCTTGTTTCTCTTAGAAAATAAATCAAAACCTCACATCAGACTACCTTTGACACTGCAACTTGGAGGACTCGCTGACATTTCAGAGTAGATGTCTTGGCTACTTGTCTAAATTATTTGTTTTCTTTTCCTATCTATGCTCTTATCAAGTCTGTTGCCAAGCACTTGATGTTGACCTTCTCTTGACAATCTTATCAAATGGGAACTGGTGGTTTGGGTGTTGAATGGGGCCAGAACAGCTTGAGTTTAAATCCTTTCTCAACTATGAAGCAACCTTAGATCAGTTGTGCACATATAGCCAGTTTGTTTCATATGGTTGTTGTGAGGATAAAGAAGAATGCAGCTATATGCCACCATTCTGTTGGTGAAGGGCAGGATAACAATACAAACTATGAGTTGTACCCAAACTTTGCCACCATTTGTAAGTGGGAAGTGTGACTTTTGTCCATTATTTTCTCCTCTGTGCCCTGAAAATCTGCTACTTAACATGCCCGGGGTGGGTGGGGTGGCGGGTGCTGTCAGGAGTAGATTCTTAGGAGGGTTGGCTGCAGAAGTTACCAAAGTCTGCATTTGTCTGGTTCCTTTAATCACAAATGGGCAATAGGCTGCTTGTGGGGAACTGTGTGCTCTGTAGGGGCAACTGTGTATGGAACGCAGTCTGGGATTCTAGACTTAAGTCTTTTCAAAATAAAATGCCATTGAGAAATGAATTGAAAAATATTCTAGATATTGTAAGAATTTGGTTGCAAACATTGGAAATGGAGACAGATACACTCAAATATGATAGTGTTCAGTTGTTTGATTCCCTGTATTCATATCTTTTAATGGCTGACAACCTATCTGCACTTGGGGTAAATTTAAAAGCCAACTCACTGTGTTTTTATGATGTCTGCCTGTTGAACACTTGTACCCTCCTTGCAAATTACGCAAAGGGTACCAATATATGTACATTTATCTCTGACACCTGCTCATGAAACTACTTTTGTGATCTCTGTATGCAAGCAAGTTGCTTCTGTCTGCCTTAGGTGTTCCTCTCCTGCCCTTGTCCTCTAATGTTGCAACTAGGGTGATGAACACACAACTGCTTTTGTTCGCAAATTTGGTATGTGGTCATCTTCCTCTCATTAAGTTGTAAATGTACTCCAAGGAACTTACCTCTAAAACACTTTGAACTATGGTAAAATGCTTCATTGTTAATGACTTCATTGAGAATTTATGAAAGCATTGTAATTAAAGTAGAAATATAACTTAGCCTGAGACATGAAAGGTCTTGTGTCTTTCATGTTCTAGTTTCCTAGAACCTGAGTAGTTCTGAATGGTTGTTTGCAAAGTAGATGTTTGTGTGAGGACTCAAAGCATGCCAAGCTAGTAGGAGGACTGTCTTTACAAAATGGATCGACATTGGAGCCACCCAAAGCCTCCCTCCAAAGCGCAACAGACGGGTTTGCATGTCCATGTTTCCTAGTGGTTGAGGGTAGTGTGCAGGCACTACCCTTCATATGCTGAAGTGAAGCAGCATATGCTATGGTGAAGCAACCATAGGGACACAAAGGTAGTCTGAGCCCAATTTCTTTCCCATAACAATAGCTCCAGAAATGAAGAGAGGCTGAGCACACCGCGTCACAATTGTGTGTGTCTCTCAGAGCCCAGGCTTCTCTGGCTCAGCAATATATTCACTGCAAGACCAGGACTTAAAAATTGCATACAGGTGCCTAAATATGTGACATATTAAAAAATGGAAATTCTAGAGAAGGAATGGGGGAGTCCTTTGCTTTAAAAACTGTATCAAATTTTTGGTACTGTTCTTTCATGGGCATGGATACATTTCTACTCACTGCCACACTTTTGAGCATGTAACGCTCAAATGAGCTTTTTAAGTCTTCCGTGAGAGCCAGAATGATAAAAAACCAGCTAACTCCTTGAAATGAACAAGTATAAACAACAGCATTAAGTTTTCCAAAAGAAGAATGTTCATCCCCCAAGTTCACTTAGGTAAGAAAAATTAGGCTTAAATGGAAAATGCAGTCATGTTGCTTTACAGAAATACCGCAAGTTGCATTATCTTTGATTTATGATTGTTCTCTCGTGAAATGCACATTGTTCAAACTCTACACAGTTCTTTCCATTGCTTTATTTTACCCCTCAATGAATCTAGTACAGGGGTGTCAAATTCACTTCGTACAGGATAATTTATATGCAGACTTGTATTGATTAGCCTCCCTCGGTGCTAGACATAATCTCAAATTGCACCCAGGCCTACTGGATCAGTCATGCCTGTACTTCCATCTTTGGAAGACACAAACAGCATCTAGCAGTTCTTCCTGTTTCTCAAGAATTTTTTAAAGCAGGACTTTGGGGCCGTGTCACATGTTCACTTTTCTTTTTCTCTTTTTACAATTAGGTTTGAAGAGTTCTTATGAACTTGAAAGCTTGCTGCTCAGAGTGTTGTCATTTTGGTTGATCTAATAATTCCTAATATGTGACTTTTGGGTTTTTCTTATGAAACGACAAGGCGACCTACACTTTTTTATACTGGTGTATAAAAAATAATGCAATAATAAGTTTCTATTAGTGACTTCTGCTTTGCCCAGGTTGGCAGTGCCGGAAAACGCCTGTCTTTAGAGCAGGAAGAGTGCATAATTCCTCAGAGGGCAGAGCCTTCTTGTGAGTCAGATAGGTCGTTCCCACTTGGGTGGAAAAATATTGCATCATTGCTTTGCTCAGTGTTCTATTTATACAACGCCAGAATTTCAAGCACGTTTTGCTTTTTTTAGATGCAGTAAACAGAAATGGGAGTTTGTGCTGAAGTGAAGTTTTTGCTAGGCCTTAGAAGGAACAATGTTTAATAAAATGTTTACATAGGGGCCAGGAGCCAGAGAAGGAGCAGAGAGCTGTCTGCTAAATTAAGTTTGCAAGAGAATGGAAAGAATGGTTTACCATACATGTGACAGTCCCTTTTAAGAAGATAATGCTCCTTCTGATGGAGGCTTTAAAAAAAAAATCAGTCTTTTTTCAGCCACAAGCAGTGCCAAAGGAGGAGCATCTTGAGTACAGCGTCAGCCGGTCCAATGCCTCCCACATGCTTAAAAATAATCTCCTCAGATCCATTAAAGATTAATCCCTGTTTGTCACTGTAGTCTACTCCAGGTTGAAAATGGTACCCACAATAAAATGTGGCTATTAAATTTGTGTTCTTAAATATTTGTAGGTGTATTTATTTGAACAATTGGTTCCACCTTTCCCGTGCTGAAGCAAATCCTCAAGGCGGCTTACAAAGTTCCTCAATAAAGTGTTCAATGTTTACAAACAACATTATTAATAAAAATAAAGAACAGTAGAACCATGGGGGGAGGAGACTATTTGTTCCAGAAAGAAGTGGCTGAGCCACATCACTACTGCAGAAGCACAGAGGGCAGACTTTAACTTGTCCCAGCTGAGACTGAAAATGAGACTATTGAGATGAATTCTGTGCTATACAATTGGTGATGGGGGAGGAAAAGTGCAGTTTTCTACATGCTGATGGTTTGAATCGGGCGTGAAAACATAAGGCCTGGGGTCCAGCTGCCTGGGGTCCAGCCCTTGGAAGCTCTTTATTTGGCCCTCAGGCTCTCCATGTACCTCCATTAGCTGCAGAGCTATGTTGAGGTAAGGGCAACTGGAGTGATGATTGGGCTCTTCCATATCTTGAAAAGATGATCAAGATTTGTGTATTTTATCTTCTGCCATTTGCAGCTAATGAGTTGCTGAGAAAAAAGTGCTTATTTCTCATCATGGCCTGGTTAATGACATCACTTCCTGCTTAGTGACATCATTCTGCCCCTCAGCAGGCATCATGAATGCTGTTCAGCCTACTGTATGAAATGAGTTTGACACTCTTGGCCTAAATGGTTACCCTTGTATTGATTTAATGAAGAGCTTGTGGAATGCATGGGCAAGCTAGTCAAATAGACAGACCACTCTAGGGGATCTCTTGACCATCTTCATATTGCTCAGTGTGGTCAGTTTGGTATTGCAGTAGTTCTTGGACAAACTGTATAAAACAGTGTATATTAAAACTCCCTCAACTTAATGTGGTGTGGTGTTGGACATGAACACTGCCTGCTGTACATCAGATAATTGTTCTTCCAAAGTTCTGTCTTCTAGATGGAAGCCTATTCTGAATCATAACTTGGAAAATAGCTGCTGCTCCATAATGCCAGTGTCTTTGGCACTCTTGTAACTTAGGAAATCGCAACTATAACTGAATTCTTTTCTAATGACTGATTATTTCCTTTTGCTACAGCATTGATAAGCCAGCCGCTGAGTATCTGAGTACACTTCATTAGCAACGAATCAGCCTTCACAGTTTATGTTAAGCAGATTTTCTTTGGTACAGGAAATTGGTTGTGCAGCCAGAACATTTTCTCTCTCTTCTGTATAGTTTCTCAACATAAATACTTCCATTGTTGCAGAGTTACTTTGAATCACTGCATCATTTGAAATTGTCTTAAGCTTCTTCTTTTAATTCCCAAATCTAAATATCAACAAAACAAGGTTTATAGCTATGCCTAAATTAGAAACCTTATGAACTTTATAAGTATGATTGTTACAATATCAAATTATGGCTATAGTAGATAGCTGTGGTTAGTGTTGGATCAGAATCAGGAAGGTGCCACTTAGCCATGAAGCTGTCTGGACTACTTGCATGCTCTTAGCCCTACCTACCTCACAGGTCTGTGAGGACAAAAATGGGGAGGGGAGAAATAGCATATGCTGCCCTAAGCTTAGAGGAAGGGTGACTTGTATGTGTGTGTTATTAATGGAGTTGTAATTCAGATAGTCTCTGCTTAATTAAACTCTTTCTCAAAGATCTTCCAATTCTGGACTTGTTATATGACAAGCTTCTGAAGACTTTTAGTAGATCAATTAATTTGTTAAAAGGTAAGTAGAAGTAACTGAAGGGAAGCACTCTGGTTCTCTGTAGCTGGCAGACTAAGGGACACTGGAAGGTACCACCCTCTGACTCCCAGGAAGAATATCATAGCAAGTGGAAAACCATCCATTGACCAGGGAAGGAGCAGCTGTGTGCGTGTGCGTGCGTGCGTGTGCGTGTGAGGGGTTGTTTCCCTGTTTCCTGCCTGGAAGTAAAAAGGAACAACTGCCTTAACCCATAGTCCTGCAAAATAACATTTGCCTCAGTGGTGTAAATTGGCCTCTGCAAATGAATCAACTGAAGCCTTAGGTGTCTGATTTTTTTTATGAGATTGATTAATGCTTTTAGCCCTAGCTTATACAGGAGTTTACATCTCCTATAACAGTTTCGTGTTGTGTCCTGAGTGTAATTTTTATGGTGGTATGAAAAAAGGTTAATTCATTGCATGCATTCACGGGTTTGGTGCAGAACAGTTCAGTTGTCTGTGCTCTTGCTTTCAGCCTACAGGAGCTGCACATTCTAGCAAACATTGTGCTAATGAGAGCAGTGCATTCTGACTACCACAGGGCCAGTTGCTTCCTGCCAGGAAATACCCTGGGAGGGGAAATGGTGGGCAAGGGAGCCAACCCTAGAGGCCTTCTTCAGCAAGAAGCTTGTAGTTTCCAAGAGTGAGTCACAGCTTGGTGTAGGCTCCAGGAAGTAGCTCCTCTCCTCTTCCACTGCTGCTATGTAGAGGGAGCAGCAGCATCAGTGACCAATTATGCAGCAGGCTCTGACCCAGTGCACTTTTGAGTACAGTGGCATGAACATATCTATCTACATTAGAACAGTGTTGTTATTACCTCCTCTAATGTTGTTCCACACAACCCTATTTTCCAAGAACATATCCACAGCATTCTAGAAGGTATTATTATATCTGCAAACATTTTCAGCTTTTCTAGCTGAAATCTAGCTTTTTCCCCATAAGAATCATTGATCAGTGCCTTGATCAGTTGTGCTCAGGTCAACTGAGCTCTGCACTCTATTCGTTTTAGTTTGAGAATCCAAGAATTGTCATTTTGTAAGGTTGTGGAGTTTGGGACTGCAGAGGAAGGCTTAAAGATGTGAAAGCGTAAAAGCTATAGAACCTGATAAGTTCCATATGCTCTGACTTTTATGCACCGACTTGGAAATTAGAACCTTGTAAGAGAAGATTACAGTTGGCCCTCAGTATCAGCAGTCCATTCCAGGACACACACACACACACACACACACACACACACACACACACACACACA
>JAJKFI010000105.1:1223450-1283444 GCA_029204185.1 Lerista edwardsae | reverse complement strand
CACACACACACACACACACACACACACACACACACACACACACACACCCCGGTAGAAATTGATTTCCATGGATAATCCAATCCATTGGGGGGTGCTACTGACAAATGACATGGGGGGCTGCCTGTTAGGGGGGTTGCCTGTCAGAAGCCTTCTAGTGGGCACTTCAGTTGCGTCCTGGAGGTCCTTGAGGCCCTCCAGATGCAGGCTTACCGGTATTGAGTTAAATCTGTAGGTGCTTAAGGAGGGCCCAGTTTCTTCAATTGAGGTTACCAGATTCAGAACAGGAAGAGTATTACAATAAGTAGTATGTTCATCACCTGTAATTATGCATCTGCCAGTTTCTGGGGGGGAAAACATGCCAACTTTGTTTTGCAAAAACATCCAACTTGGGTCAGCAAATTAGCTGTACTGTTCTTGGCTATGAAAAATTTCTGAGACGTCTCTGAATGCTGAACTAAATTGTCTGCCACTGACAATAGAGAGCTGAATATGGGTGTTGCTTGGAAGCAGGACTTGCATCTCAGTCTCACTTCTGAAGCTGCAGTTGGTGAACTTCAGGTGTATATGAACTGTTTCGCTAGTGGTGACTCTATGTAGTGCTCTATGAACATACTTTTCCCTACAAGAGCTTGCATGGGAAGAATCTTGCTTGAACGTGTGTAGTTTCCTCACATCTGTAAGCAATCTTGGCAGTCATTTAATAATTGAGAGCTTCCATTGTAAAAAGTTAGTATTGTTTCTTGTCTCATGTGGTGGTTCTAACAAAGCTAAAACTAAAATCATGCAAGTAGAGATTGTTCTAATAAACTCTTGAGGTGAGTGTGTGTGATGAAGAACCTGTAGACAGGTCACAAATGTTGAGGCCTGGAGGAGATTCTCTGCTCTCGGAAGATCAAAATACGAACTCTGTAAGCAGCACCTGAAAGAGCTTCTGGGTCTATATCATTTGGGTCAATGTCTAGAACTGCTAGGTTGGGCCTATTGTCGTGTAAGGGGGGGGGTAAGGAACCAAGGAGTATTCCTGCATGCGTGTTGCTGCAAAGAATAATCACACTTGTCTAGACAATTGATGGTTGGCATAGGTTTGAAGAATGGGGCCAAGTGCCCTGGAAGGTGAATGTGAAAAATTAGAAGGAGGTTGCTCTAGCTCAGTGGTGGCCAATCTTTTTGGCAACAGTTACGCTGAGAATGAGACAGCAATACTAGTAGTTCTTCTATATGGTCTCTCTGCAATTGCATGTGGTGGAGTTCTGCACATGTGCAGAACCAACCTTGGAAACTTCCAGAGCTTTGTCAAGCATTCTGTCCCGCCACTTGGGTGGCAAAAACACTGTGCGCCTCAAGGGCATGGAGGCAACCCAATCCCTCAGTTTCTGTTCAACTGCCACCTCAGCAGCATCTCTAAAGGAACGGGTTTGGCTTGTCCTCCTCTTGTCTTATTCAATAGCAAAGTGAAATTTTCCCCCTTTTTAATGTTTATTGGCATTTACCAAAACCAAAAGTGCTGGTTTGTTGTCCCTTGCTCTGGTATATGGCAAGGAGGGTCCTATTTATAAGCAAAAATCGAAAAAAAAACATTCTTCAACATTTTAGAGAATGCTGTATTTTTGCTGTAAAAGGAAAAAAGATGAATGATAGGGGATATCTTACCTGAACGTATCTTTTTCCTTTGTAATTAACCAATTAAAAAAAATATAAATAGTTCTCCGTCATTATCCCTATGAGTCCTCCTCTTTCGCTGCTCAACATTTTTTTCCTGTTGTCATGGTGTGAACCACAGTTGCCTCGACATCCTTGTGATGGCCAACACCATGTAGGAGAGCAGATTGCTTATGTATGAAAATAGCTCTTGAGATTATCTGTTCAAACACTACCCACTGGATAGGCAAATGAGACTCCGTGTTGGATCAAATGTTACAATTTGGACTTAGATGAACATCCACAAAGAAACTTAGGGGTGGACTTTATTCTTGCCCTTGTATTGAGGCACAGTTAATGCATGATTTTTCCCCTACATGAGAGCAGGGGCAGAACTCTCACTAAATCTCTGGAGCTTCCGAGGCTGGCTCTGTGCATACACAGAACCTCACTACTTGTATCTGCACAAATGATTGCTCAACCAACTACTGTTACAGGTAAGCAATCTTTCATGCAAAATATGTGTATGTATCTTGTGGGTTTGCCTCTGTTCTGCTTAGTCCAGGAACAGATAGCAGTGTAGAAGAGATAGGAACAAATGCCCATCTATGGCACAGAGTCAGACCTATATCTGTCTCAGTATGACAAAGCTCTATCGTTTGTGCCACGAGTCTGTATTGTAGATTTGTTCCCCACTCTAGCCAATCTGGTCTGATCACTTCCTAAGTGCTTTTTGTTGACTTTTGTTGACTTTTTGTTGACTCATTTCTCATTAACCATCAATGTCATCATGGTTGCTAGCCTCAATAGTGTCTTTCACACACACTTTTCATTGACAGTTCGTAACTTGTATATGTTTCCTTGCATTACATGGTTGCTGCAATTGCTGCTGAAAAAATTATGAAGGCACAATGTTAGTAAATGTCTTGAGATTTTTCAAAAGGAAGAAACTATAATTCAAGCTTTTTATGTATTTAGGTGACAGAGTGATAGATGTAGGTTCAGAATGGCGAACATTCAGCAATGACAAAGCAACCAAAGACCCATCTCGAGTTGGAGATACACAGAATCCTCTCTTAAGTGATGGAGATTTGACAACAATGATTGGCAAGGTAATAATTAATTGTAAAATCTGTGAACATTTTAGTGCCATGCAAACATGTATATAACAACCAGAAGGTTCTGAAAAAAAATCTTCAGTTGTATGGCCCTAAAATGGCAGTATGTTTTGGTATAAGCAAGTTATGTTTAATTGGTGTGATCAGCAGGTTTTATGTAGATTCAAGATCTGGGAGTCATTATGGAGCGAGCTACCTTTGGAAGATTATGGACCTACAAAGGGGAGGAAGAGAAACATCTCTTCAACAGATTCTGTGATGTGGAATTGGAAATGTTGGTGGTCATCCAAAACATGAAAAATATTAGGAATATGCCAACACTCGGAATGTGAACAACAGATAGAAGCAAATCCTTGTTTGACCTGCCTCTGTATACAGAGGTCACTGTTCTACTACAAATCTATAAAAATTGTTCTTTGGTTGTTGGCCACTTCTCTGTGCCTTTTGAGTTTTATGAAGTTGTCCTAAACATGTGGGATGAGAGGAAAGGGGAACTATGGTTAGACCTGAGCATGCACCAGATCACGCAGATGCTTGTCACAGCTATTTTCAGTGGTGGTGACTGTTTTCCACCAAGTGGTTTCCACAACTGGAAACACTATTAGGGTCAGGTATCTGAATAGAAAAATAGCAAAGTTTGTTATGTATTTTGTATGGACCATTAACATTGTGTGGCCTATTTTTCCGTAAGCTGTCCTGAACCATGTGTCACTGTTCTTTCCAAATATGATTTAAGCTATGAATAGGTTGTAGGGATTTGCTTCTAAAGATGTTGTCGACCAATATAATTTCTAACATCTCTTGGTACTGTTAGAGGTGTGTTACTCTAGTGATAAATCTCAACTGTGAGATCTTTAATACCTGGTAAGTTGTGGGGGCTTTCACCTAATGAGCCAATGTAGCAGGCTTGGGCCTCACATGGTTTATTGTGGGGGTTAATTACAATAGCAGGGAGTCAGAGTTGGGGGAAGCATGTAAGGCAAACACAATCAAAATACAGGTAAGGTAGATTACCTCTTATCTGGACAGCTGGAGAAAGCTTCTAATCACACCCAACCATAGCACAAGATGGTATCTTCCCAGGTTGTTAAAATTTGCGCAGGGTCAGCAATTAGCACTGTAATCGGAAGTATTTTTTGATCATGCAGCGCAAAGGAGTACATGGCGCAAGTCAGGTGGCTTTTAAGTTTGACATTTGCGCAGGCTTGGCCCTGTATGGGCAGCATCCATTCTTTTTTTTTTACTTCAGCTGAAGTGATTGTGGCACTGGTGGGGAGAGACATGGTTTGCAAGAGCAGGAGCCAGCAGGCATTAACCCCTCTCCCTCTCAGGCTGCAGGAGGAGCAGAAGTACAGGCAGCATCTGCCTCCCTGGGGCTGTGCTGGAGGAGTCTGAGCTCTTGCCTCTCAGTGGCAGGGTACTATTATAGCACAAAGCCTTGCTGCCAATATTCTAAAGTATGGAAAATTCCAAAATCCGGAACACTTCTGGTCCCAAGCAAACCAGCTAAGGGATAACCAACCTGTAACTGAACTTGACAAACTCACTAATGTTGGATGTATAGGGGAAGGGTCAATGGCAAATTAGACAAGAGGATGCTGCCTGGGCAAAGTGACACAAAAGAAATGTTGGTTCACCCAGGGGTTATTTGATAGGATTAGTTTCAAGGATGAAGATTTTGCTGTCCTGATTCAGTAAAAAGGCCAAACGTGAAGGAAATGGGGGAACCAATGAGAATTGGATCCATTAGGGGTTCCAATTCTGGTTAAAGCTAGAGAAACTGGAAAAGATTGCACCATCAGTGATCTGCATACAGAAAGTAAGGTAGGACAGAAGAAAATAGTATAACAGTCTGCTGAATAAATGTCCAGGGACTCCAGACTGAAGCTCCTAGACAAAGGGGGCTTGCCACTCCAGATATGGAGGCTAAATTCATGAATGGGCTTGACAAGATAGAGAGCTAAATCCCATGGAGAAGCGCCAAGATTGGGGTAGCCTCGAAACCTGTCTTTACCTGTTGGAACAACAGATACCCTCAAGATGAGGGCAATCAAGAAGAATATTCAAGAAAGCATGCAATAGAGAGAGGTCTGGAAAGACACTGGGCAGGAGAGGTTCTACATGAAGATTCCTAAAAGCTTTCAGGCTCCCTTGATGGGATTATCTAAGGTAGCAGTGTGCCTGATTGAATCTGACTAGGGAGTCACTTTGTCTGCTGGACTCTTGCATTTACTAAGTGGTCCATTTATGACACATTTACCTAAAACTAAGGCTTGCTTCTATGTAGCCAGTGATCCTGTCCTCTACAGAAGCATTTCTTGAGTGCCAATTCTGACCTTTGGCCAGATGCAGCAGATGTGGGTAGCATTTTGTGACTGTATAGACTCCACAGTTATATTTGTTCTCTTTCATACGGTGGAAAGGGCTAGAGCAGAGGTTCTTAAACTCCTCACGTGTTTGAGAACCCAGGTAAGTGCTTGCATGAGTGGGGGGCAAGGATCCTGAGCAAGGTTCCTTCACTGGGTCAGGTGTTCCCCCCAATCCTATACTTGTTCCCAAAGAAGGAAGCTTCCCTTTTTGTCCTCCTTGCAGCTGTAAGAATGTCTCTGCTTCAGCATTTGATTCTGAAACCTCCATCCCTTATTGCAGCCAAGATGTGACTTGTGCTAAAAAGAGTATAGCTGCCTTGCTGTAATTGCAATTTGTTTTTTGTTTAAAAACAAGCAATAAAAAAGTGGTGTCCATTATAGTCACTAGTGATAATGTCAGGTTATCTGGAGGAAGCTACTGTTTGAAAAGGAGGAGCTGACCTAACCTTGTAAGATTGTGCAGTGCATAATGCCAACATTTACCCTATGGAGAATGTGATTTTCATAATAGGTACAGGACAAAATAAATTTTGCATTTCACTTCAGTGCAAATGAAATCTACTTTAACCAGAATTCCTTAAGGAATAATCAAGTAATACTGTATATTAAATAATTGGGTTTTTGTAATGAGCATATATGTGTTACAGTTGTGTTAATTTGGATGTTTTATATCATTTACATTCATAGAAAATGCAACTACAGGCACCCCCTGTATCTGTGTGGAATCAGTTCTAGAGTTCCTCTGTGGATATAGAAACAGTGGATATAGAAACGCTGTCTCCTCCGCCCCGTATACCCATTAACATTATTGAGAAACCTTGCTTTACAAATGTTTAAATAAAAAAGGTTCTATCCAAGGACTCATTAATGTCCAATCCTCATTAGTGCTGGCATGGCCAGACACATAGCCTGTGCTCTATCCAGTGTTAGCTGGGAGCCGGCTGGGGGTCTTCTTGGCGTAAGGGGATTTTTTCCCCTTGCCCTGAGTAATCCTCTAGCCTTCCCTATGGGGCAAGACAGATCTCTACCAGCTATTTTAATTGGCAGTTGGAGTGGCCCTGTATAGGGCTGCCTGGGCCATGAAGGGGGTAAGGATACAGTTGATGAGGCCACCAATCCTGACCCTTCCCTAGCCTGCTTCACCCCTCCCATTCCACTCTCCCCCACCCAGAGATGCCCCCTGCCTCTGTGCCATTCTCTCCTTACCTGCCTGTCCTGTCAGCTGGGGGCTCTGAATGCAGTGCTGGTGGGGCAGCACAGACTGCCCTGTCAGCGCTGCTTACTTGTGCAGTGTCATGAAAGTGCTTTATGGCGTGTTTGTGGCACCGTCAGCCAGCGCAAGTACCGCTGCACTAGCAGGATGAGCGCTTAAGATTGCACCTTGACTAAATTGGTATACAGCCCAATTGGATGGAATAATTTCCATGTGGCAATGGGTTAAATAGTAATAGCTGCATTGTAAGCATACATAGCAGATTCATTTTTACTTATTACACAGAAGTGCTCGTACTTATTGCCAGCTGTGAATGGTTTTCTCCTTTTCTGCTTCCAAAAGTATTCTTTGATGTGTATATGAAACATGAATCCAGTGACATCTAATGAATTATAAACCCTTTCTCTGCAGGGCACAGGTGCTGCTAGTTTTGATGAATTTGGAAATTCAAAGTATCAAAACCGCAGGACTATGAGCAGCTCTGACCGAGCAATGATGAATGCTTTTAAAGAAATTGCGAGCATGGCAGACAGAATCAACCTCCCCCGAAATATAGTTGTAAGTTCGTGCCTCATCCTCTTAAATTGTTCTGGCGTTTACTTAGTTAGCATAATATAATGAGCCCATGAATTTTTGATATTATTGCTAATTAAATGGCCTGGAGTTAATTAAATTTTGTCTGCTTGCTTTTGAAGGATCGAACAAATAATTTATTCAAACAAGTGTACGAGCAAAAGAGCCTGAAGGGAAGAAGTAACGATGCCATTGCCTCCGCGTGTCTCTACATCGCCTGCAGACAAGAGGGTGTTCCTCGAACATTTAAAGGTAAGCGTTCAGTGGCACATCTTTCAGCCACAGTCAATAGAAAGCTGCTTGGCCGGGGCCAAACTATCATCACCTTCCACATTCAATAACAGCAAGGTGGAGCGTCTAATGGCAGAAATTGACTCGTTTTGTTAGCCAATTTGCCCTCCTTCTGATGGGGGATCTTTTTTCTCTGTGCAACTTAGGACTTGAAGTGACAAGGTGTGAATGCTTTGGAAATTGATATTTGGGTAGTGATTGGTTGTGTCAGAAAGTTGCTGTGTGATGTAGATGTCACACTAGGGGATGTTCACTGCAAGACAAAACACACAATTCTTTAACAAGGGGAAAGCACAAACTGTTTTGCTTTCACAGTCAGAATAAACCAGGCAGATGACAAATTCCTGCATTGCCTTTGCTCAGAGAGCCCTGTGGAATATTTGGCTCTGTTTGGGGGGTAGAGGGTATGCATAGGAATGTGGCAACCCCTTTCCATGCTGCATCATGGAATGTAATCCAAAGAATGGCAATGATTGGCACCAGGCTCCCAAGTACCATATGACAGTTGTTTTAAGGTTTACTCTGTGATTGGTGTAACTGCATGAAGATCCATGTGTGGTACGTCCATGGTTGCTATACACCAGTGATGGCAAACCTTTTGGGTTCAGTGTGTCCAAACTTCGAAAAATGTTTAACTTGACTCTGCTGGCGTGCTAATCCCCCTACCAAATAAAAGAGAAAAAGTTCTTTATATTCATTTATTTAAACAAAAGATACAGTTCAGTCATGTGTGGTGCTATGTATGCTATAAAGAAACATGAAATAATGGCAAAAAATGAAAACTGAGTAAAATAAACTGAATTTTTGTCAGGTGTTGATGAACACTGGTGTGTCACCCCAAACTTTGTGGTGTTACCTTTGACTCGTGTGTCATAGGTTTGCCATCACTGCTATACACCATGTTCCCCCCCCCCACTTACAGAGAGCTTAGATTTCAGAGGTTCATATGCAACTTGATACTGATAAAAATTAGAACATCTGGTTGTTGCCTGCATAGTATTATCATGCCTGCCTGCCTGGAAGCATTACCAAAGGATGTACAGTTCTTGCCCGAAAAGCAGCATCCATAACTTGGGCACCTGTAATGTGGGGAGTGTTTATAACCTTCTCTTCTTGATTTTTGAAATAGATGCAGTGTCTGTCTGTGGCAATTTGGCATATGCCATACAAGGTCCCCCTCTTTAGGCTATTCATATCTGTCATGATACAAATATTCTGTGTCGATGTTGCTATTCCATCATTCCAGCTGGGATGGATTCAGATTTCTTTTTTGCTTCAAACTTGTGGGTAGGTTTGTGCTTCAAACTTGTGGAAACTTCTGCAGAATTTGACTTGCAGTACAGCCTACTATAGAAGTTGTGGTCTGGAGGTTGAACTGTTACTCTGCCTGAAGATGCTAAGCAGGATCAGCCTTGGATGGGAGATCAGAAGTTACTGATGGAGCTTGCAGAAGAATGTGAGGAGTGTGTAATGTAGCGGAGTCTGCTGACAAGAGGCAGATAAAACCTGGCGTACCAGCCAAGTTGTGATCTGCAGCTGCCTGTGAAGGATTGTCACCAGGATGATAACCACACATTGAAAGGGAAATATCTGGAGAAGTTGAAGCTTCCATGACTTGTATATAGAACAGCAGTTGTAAAGAAAAAAATGGGGTTTGTAACCAGCCTGCCAATGTTAACTGCCTTGAGAAAGGTTGTATAAAATAAATAAAAGTAAATTATGTGACTGAAATTATTCATCAGATAAAGCAAAATAGCAAATTCATTTTATTGTGCCACGTTCTCGTGACTTTCTTGTTTTGGGCTTTTTCTTTTTGTTGCTGTAGGAATACAAAGCAGGCTGAGACTGACTCAGGGAAAGCGGCAGTTCTCTGGGATCTGTGAGGGAGGGCCAGCATATGCAGATAGTTTTATCTCTGTGTAGTTCACAATCTGCAGTTGGCTTTTTCTTGTTTTGGGAAATGACTGACAAACTTCGTCCAGTAGTAACAGCTTAAATAAATATGGTCTGTTTAAATAAAAAAAAATAGTTACTACTGTAATGTTTCCTTTTCCTGCATAGAGTGCTGGGTAGAGAAGTTTTGATTCAATTAAAAGCGCTACTGTGTTCCTGAATCCATCAGCCGAATTGGTCGCTCTGTGACTTGAATGTATTTTTTAAATACTTCTTATTAAAAAGAAGGGGGAAAAACTAAATCATACATGAATACTTCGTAAGACACAACAATAGCAAAGCAATAGATCATTCAATCAACAGTGTTTTATATCACTTTTCAACAAAGTTCACAAAGCTGTTTACAGGCAATAATATTAATCATAAATTTTCTGGTGCCTCACTTTTATCCATCATTCTTTAACTGAGGGTGTTTCTGTATTTTTTCCAATATTGTGTGTAAAGTATTCTTGCTGCACTTATCATATATAAAAAAGTAAAGTTTCAAATTTTTGACCCAAATGTTCATCTTTCATACCCAACAAAAGTTTCAGGCTTCATTTGCAAATTTGTTTTTAAGATCAACTGTAGCTGTGTATATATCAGAATCCAATGCTTTTTTACGTTTTTATATGTCCACCATATATTATAAGATCCTTCCTGACTTTTACCCTTCCAGCATCTATTTGACATGTTTTCATACATTTTTGTTAACTTGGAGTCATATACCACCTGTACATCATCTTGTACATATTTTCCTTAACATTTAAAATTTCAGTTTTGACTTGAATGTATATGTTGAACAGAATTTTTATCTGAAGCTGGAAACCAGTTTATTGGTTAATAGATTGAATTATGGGATATGCTGTAAAAATCTAAGATGTTGACAATGGCATTACTCTAAGCAGGAATGACTAAGAACTTTTGTGTTTTAACTCATGGTGAATTTGCATTTAACCTTTTTGGGTCTTATATGTTTGGTTTTTTAGAAATATGTGCAGTCTCCAGAATTTCCAAAAAAGAAATAGGCCGGTGTTTCAAGCTTATTTTGAAGGCTTTGGAAACAAGTGTGGATTTGATCACAACTGGAGATTTCATGTCCAGATTTTGTTCAAACTTGGGTTTACCTAAGCAAGTCCAGATGGCAGCAACACATATTGCACGTAAAGCTGTGGAATTAGACTTGGTTCCTGGGAGGAGTCCCATCTCTGTAGCAGCAGCAGCTATTTATATGGCTTCGCAAGCCTCGGCAGAGAAGAGGACCCAGAAAGGTAACATCTTAACATCTGTTTTTCTGTTAAGTCTGGCTTTATTTCATCTCAGGTGGGGGGAGAGTACTTTCTTTGGAAAGAAATCAGCATTGAAGTGAAATGCACAGTAATGATTCTGCTTTATTCTGGATGGGAAATGTAGAGCTTCTTCAGTAATTAGCCTTCCTGTCATTTATTTTCCTTGGGTTAAGTTCTTGGACAGTCAAAACTATGCCAGATTGACTGTTTGCCAGGCTAACAATATACAATAATAGTATTTCTAAAATGTTCAGGATATCCATGATAAACTTGGGTCACCTTGGCAACTAGAAACTTCCATATGGTGCCTAGTATTCATTCTCTCTGACTCAGAGGTGGGTTGCAGACTTGAGCTGCAGAATTGGTGCTCTGCTTCATGTGTGTTGCATGGAGACAACAAGAGCAACATCTTAGTAAAGGTGGCTACTGCTATCTCCTATTAGTAGGGGTGTTTTTTTGGTGACACAGAACGCTACATAATGGGAATTTCTACTCAAATCACTAAACGATAAGAATTTCTACTCAAATTGCTATACAAAATATTAGATCAATTGCAAAGGCCCTCATTTCACAAAACAAAATTTTTTTTTCATTTTGCTTACTTTTGACAGTTTTGAGGAATCCACACATGGTTTTCAGTAAGGGATCAGGAGGAGGGTCAGGAACAGAAGGAAGCTTGCTTAAACAATGAGTGTGCTCTTTGTGCGCAGTGCATGCTGGGGTGACATTAGTGGAATGTGGAAATAGCAAGCAGCAGTTTCTCGATGCTCCAAGCAACAACTAGAGCTCAGCAGGGGAACTTTTGAGCAGGTCATTTTGGGCTGGGGTATGCGTGCTGGCAATTGCTTGCCTTCGCGTAGACAGCTGGCTTTAGAGCCATTCATCCTTACTGCTTGCTTGTAGGCCTGGGTTTATATCCCCTCCCCAAATAAAAATTAGAATAAAAACACAATGCCACAACTTACTATTTTAATCAAAAAATTGGAAAAAATACCATCAAAAATTAAACACCCCTACCTATTAATAGGATGTGCTGCTGATCCTCTTCTGCATCTCTCTCCCACACATTTTCACTACTCAGGCTCTTCTAATCCTTTTTTCCTTGGGAGAGGGGAGGGAATGAGGGAAACATTAAGGACATTCGTTTTTCTTGTGTGTCCTTAAACCAGGTTCCCAAATCTTTTAGAAGCAGGACTTTTTCTTTTTTTTTAAATGACACTCCTAGGTTGTTTGGAGATCTTTTAAGGTTGTTTTAAAAAGTTTGTTTTATTAGTTTCTGAAGGCACCAGTAAAGAATGTTGGGAGGGTTATATGTTGTAAGTTTTGAGATGTACTTTGGAAATATTTCAGATTTTTAACTATATTTGTTGGTATAGAACTTTCTGCAGACAAAATGTTAATGGGCCTGTCTTGGATTTTGTTACAGAAATTGGCGACATTGCCGGTGTAGCTGATGTTACAATCAGGCAGTCATATAGGCTGATTTATCCACGGGCTCCAGATCTTTTCCCAGCAGATTTCAAATTTGACACGCCAGTGGACAAACTGCCACAGCTGTGAAATTCTTCGATCCTACAAAAAATTGTTTTTTGACTTGTGAGAGGTGTATAAAAAGCATTGCTGTTGAGCCTTCAGGTTGCTGAACTGGTTAAAGGATGTGAAGAAAGCCTAACTGACGAGTTGGAACACATTCCAGATGTACACAAGATCATTTTGTGACATTTTTTATGTACATAATAGTGAAAGTAACTAATTATTTAATAACCATTGCAACAAGCTTAATTTCCTATTATATGTACTTAAGATTTCTTTTGTAGAGATCTAGTAAAATGTATTTTGGAAAATATTTCAAATTCTAATTCCTGAATAAACTGTTTTCCAAAAACATTTACAGTCCTGCAGGTTTCACTTTGTTCTGAATAAATAAATATCCTTAGAATAAGTCTTCTTACAAAATTCTTCACCTTGCTGCTTGGTTAAATTACATACCAGGATTTTTATGTTTTCTAGTTCTTTGGTTGAATAAAGTTTGTAATTCAACTCGGAACTGCCTTTTCTGAAAGCTAGCCCCAGCAAGTCACAGACTCATAGAATTTTGGAAAAGGTACCCTGGAGGTAATAGTGCCCTGCTCATTGCAGGCAGCTACAGTATTCCTGACAGATGGCCACCCAGCCCCACCTTTGAAAATCTCCAATGAGAGAGTGTGTTCACATCTGCGTGATTGTTGGACAGCTCAAATTCTTTCCCATATCCTTCTTAAATCTACCCCCCTATAGTTTCAATCCATTGGTTCTCTAGTCCTGCCCACAAGAGACATACAAAATTATGCACGGAAGGGATAGAGTCGATAGAGGGATGTTCTTTTCCCTCTCTCAAAACACCAGAACCAGGGGACATCCGTTAAAACTGAGGGTTGGGAGAGTTAAAACAGATAAAAGGAAATACTTTTTTACCCAGGGGGTAGTTAATCTGTGGAACTCTTTGCCACAGGAGGTGGTGATGGCATCTGGCCTAGATGCCTTTAAGGGGATTGGATGGATTTCTGGAAGAAAAGTCCATTGTGGGCTATATGCCGCGATGGATTGTGCAACCTCCTTACATTAGTAGTAGGCTACTTCATAGTACTGGGTGCAAGGGAGTGGCAACAGGATGCAAGCGTCTTGTTGTCTCGTGCCTCCCTGGGGCACCTGTTGGACCACTGTGAGATACAGGAAGCTGGACTAGATAGGCCTTTGGCCTGATCCAGCAGGGCTCTTTTTACATTCCCCTTCTTTTGTGTGACAGTCATTCATATACTTAAGAAGGACTTATCAAGTCCTTCTTAAAACATGGTGCCCAGAACTGGACACAGTATTCCATGTGAGGTTTCACTAGTGCAGAATAGGGTAGCTCTAGTACTACCTGCGAGATTTACTTTTTTTCTACAGCCTTACACTGCTGGCTCATGTTCAGCTTGTGCTCCACTAAGACACCTACATTGTTTTTGCATATGTTTCTGCCTGGCCAGGTTTTCCCTATCCTGTATACTTGCCTCTGGTTTGTTTTGTACCTATATACAGATGTCACACTACTGTCCATTCATCTTGTGGCATGGACCTCATGATAGAGCTTGTCAAAATCACTTTGAATCCTGATTTGGTCTTGTAGGATTTTTATCCATCTCCCCTGTCCCCTCCCAGCTTTGCATCATCTGTAAATGTGATAGGAAATTCCCTATTACCCCCCTCATTCTGGTATTTTATAAAAAAAGTTGATGAGCACAGGACCCAAGACAGTCTTGTGACATTCAACTTGATTCCTCCCTGCAGAATGGTGTGGAGCCACTTGCTGGGTTTAGGTGTGCTAGCAGTTTGGAACCCGTGTCACAATAGCACTACCTCATCCACATGTAATCATGTTTTCCACAAGGGTATCATAGGAGACTTCGTAAAATGCTGTGCTGATGTCTAGGCACACTGCGTCAACAGCATTCTTACAGTTTTGCCAGACTAGTTACTCGGTCAAAGTTGATGAGACAAGTCTGGCCTGACTACGTTTTAACAAACAAACACTCATGAGCCTTCTGCTTGATAATCTGTTCCAGATTTTGACATTTGGGTGACCAGTTTGTGGTTTCCTGGATCATCAGTTTCTCTTTTTTAAAGAAGGGACATTTCTTTGTCTCATGCGCCTCATCTGTTCTCCAGGAGTTCTCAGTGTTTACAGAGAGTGGTTCTGAAATCGTATCCACAAGCTCCTTCAGTATCTTTAGGGTATCGTTTCTCTGATCCTGGAAACTCATTCATGTAAAGGTACTGGGTGGTCCATTACCATCTGCATCTACCTTAAGTCATGAAGCACCCAGGTCTTCTTTACTGCTGCTGGTAGGTGGACCACCTTCCCCTTGGGCAGGGGTTTCCAGACCCTGGCCTGGGGCTAGATGTGGCCCTCAGAGAGCCTCCAACCAGCTAGCTGCCAACTTCTGGTCCCCTCTGGGACTCCTGACCTTGCTGGCATGGGCTGCACCGTCCAAGCTGTGCTTTGGTTGTGTGGAGGGTGTTCTGAGGGGCAGGGAGGCCACATGAAGCCTTCCTGGCCCTCAGAATGTCTTCGGAAAGCTGAAAATCCCTTCCTGGTTTTCCCAAATACCCAAAAGTGGTGTTTTAGGCCCTCTGAAAGTCTTAGACAGCATTTGGAAGGTCAGGGAGACTGCCCCAGCCCTCAGAACATGCTCTCGGTGTTTCTTCTGATCTGCTGGTTCTGAGGTATTTACTCCAGCATCTTTACGTAAGCAGCTTGTGAGGTGGGAGGGATGGGAATCAATTAAAGTGTGTGCTGTATTTCTGTGGTACGCGTTGGAGTAATCCTGGAACCTTGAACCCATTCATTCAAAGTTCCATCTCTAATATATTTATTTAAATTTATTTATTTTTCCTGCCCTTGATACCATGCCAGATATTTGATGTCTTCTTGCAGGGACAGATGCAAAATAAGAATGAAGAAGCACTGCTTTCTCCCAATCATCTGTTACAATTTATTTTGTCCATGCAACAAGCATACCATTGCCATGACTTGCTGCTTTTGGACATAAAAAAGCACCCGTTTAAAATTTGGCATCCCTTGCTGACTTCTGCTCATTTTATTTAGCCTTCCTGACATCATCTCTGGAAGTGTGGACTACATTTGTGTATTGGTCTTCAGCTATGATTTTTGCTTACTTTTACTTACCGTATTTCCCCATGTATAAGACGCACCCATGTATAAGACGCACCTTAATTTTGGGGCCAGAAATTTGAAAAAAAATGTACCACCACACATAAAGTTACTGAACTCAAGTTTTATTAAAACTACTCGTCACTGTCAAAACTCTCATCCATCAGCTTGTCCTCATCTGTGGTTGATGACGAATCGCTGTCATCATATATTGCATCGTCATCAGTTCCATCTAAGGCATTTGAAATGCCACATTTCTTAAATGATTTGATAATGATCTTGATCTTAATATTATCCCAGGATCTTTTCACCCAGGCACAAACTTCTCCTATAGTTGGTTTCTTCACTCTTCCTGCTGGTGTCAAATTGTCCCCAGAAGACTTCATCCATTTGTTCCATTCGTCTCTCATGGTAGCTTTGAACGGTTTGTTAATGCTGACATCGAGTGGTTGGAGCTGGGATGTCAAACCTCCAGGTATGACGGCAAGTTTGTTTTTTGCTCTGCAGCAATCTGCTTTGTGTTTGGTGTTATGTGTGCCCTGAACTGATCAAGCACCAATAGGGCAGGTTTGCGTAAGAGCCCACCTCGTCTCCTGCTCTAAACTTTCTCAAACCAGATCTTCATCCCATTCTGATCCATCCAACCCTTTTCATGAACGTGGACAATCACTCCTCGGGGAATGTCTTCTTTTGGCATTGTTTTACGTTTGAAAATCAGCATAGGAGGCAGCTTGGTTCCATCAGCACAACAAGCTAGAACAGCTGTATAATGGCTCTTTTCATGTCCACTTGTCTTCACAATTACAGTTTTCACCCCCTTCTTATCAACAGTTCTGTTACTTGGGACATCAAACTGAAGGGGGACTTCGTCCATATTTGCAATCTGTCCCAACTCAAACTGATGTGTCTTCCGGCATTGAATGACAAACCAATGAAATTTGAGTACCTTCTCCTCATAGCTTTCAGGCATCTTTTGGGCAAGTCTGGTGCGTGTGCGCATGCTTAGTCCATTCCGTTTCATGAACCTGAAGCACCAATTGTGTCCTCCTTTGAAATCAGTAACTTCTTTTTCATCAGCAATTTTTCTTGCCTCATGCTGAACCATCGTTGTGGACACAGGAATTCCAATTGCCCTTTGCTCTTCTATCCATATCTTCAATTCCGTCTCTAAATCAGGCCATTTTGCTGACTTGCCTCTCATGGCCTTCTTCCGCCGTGGCATTTTGACTAAGGTTTCTTCTTCCCGTAGCCAGTCTCGGATGGTTTTCTCAGTTGGAGGAGGACCAAATCTACGTTCAGCAGCACGATTTCCATTCACTTTTGCAAACTTGATCACTTGTAATTTGAATTCAGCACTGTACGAAAATCTTCTCTGAGCCATTTCTGGGCAGAACGTGTCTTTAGGTTACAATTTGCTAACAAGCGGGAAAAAATGCCTCCACCCACCCCCCAGGGGCGGACCTAATGTAAAATGGCGCCCAATGATAACATGCTGCCTGGCGCCCCGCCCCCCTCTTAGAAGCGGCAGGGGGTGTTAGGAAATGCTGCATTCTCCATGCTCCTGACGGCTTTTTAAGGGAAGCGGGAGCACAGATAACGCGTTCTCCGTGCTCCCAGTTGCCTTAAAGAGCCGAGACCGCAGCGTTGCCCGCTCAGGCAGCGCTGCGTTCTCCGTGCTCTTGTTGTCTCAAAGAGCCTGCAAGCGGCAGCGCTGCCTCCGGCCCTTTAAGACAAGCGGGAGCACGGAGAACCGTGCTCCTGCTTGTCTCAAAGGACGGGTCTTTCAGGGGACCGGATGCACGTGCATCCGATCCCCTGAAAGAGCCGGTGGCAGCGCTGCCTCCGGCCCTTTAGGACAAGCGGGAGCGCGGGGAACCGTGCTCCTGCTTGTCTCAAAGGACCGGCGAGGGTGCACGTGCTCACGTGCCTTGTATAAGACGCACCTAGTTTTTAGCGCCCCAATTGTTTGAAAAAAGGTGCGTCTTATACTTGGGGAAATACGGTATCAACTTTTTCAGAAGGCTCTTTGTTCAGCCACACTGGTTGTTTCTCGGGAGTTTTCCAACTTTTCTTCTCATGGGAACTTGGAGCATGTAACATGCTTTTCAAAAATCCCGTCCCTCTTGGACAATTTTCTCCTTTAACAGTTCAGCTATGGGATAAGACTTAATTTTTCTCTGAGCCCATAAAATCAGCTTTCCAAAATCCAGAACACATATCTGATTACCCTGTTTTTTCTTTCCCTTTATATCAAGAATTTCAAGATGATATGGTTGCTTTTGCCCAAAGTCCTACACCTAACTTCTCTCACTCCCTTGGCAGGGATTAAATCCAGAAGGGCCTAACCCCCTTTTCCTTCCTCTAAATATTTTCTATAAAGCAAGTCAAGAGTTTATGAAACTGCCCACTTTTAGTCAAGTGAAATTTTGAGCAGATGCCAGAATAGTATGTATAAGTCCCTGCCTTTCAGCTTGGTGATCTGTTGTAGGAAAGTATGCTAATAACTTCTGCTTGATAGGGTGGTCTATCATAGATTCCCATGAAGAGCTTGTTAATTCCATTCTCATTTTATTCTACCCAGATACTTTTGACCAACCTTCATGCTCAGATGCCTAAATTTCTGTGCAAGTATATATACTGTATGCCAAGAACTTCTCCTTTGATTTTGTCCTTTTAACATGTTATGCCCTTCTAGTCCTATATTCTCATGCGTCTCATCCCATCAGTTCTCCATGAAGCCCATCATATCATATTTGCCTTCCACATTAAGATGTTGAGCTTTTGTCTGTTTCCCACACACTGTATATAGATTTTGGAGACTCGGTATGCCTTTACTGCTTCTTTTGTTTTTGTCCCTAGTCCGCCTATTTATATTTGGTTCTGTGTGTCTGCCTACTGGTGTCTGCCCCCGCACCCTGATATGTCTTGCAAACTTCTTGCCAAAACACATTCATTTCAGTATTCATGAGGCACAGTCTATCTCGTGCCAAGAATCCTCCTTTGTAGTTTGGGGCCATAATCCAAGAAATCAAACCATTTTTGATGACACCATCTTTGTAGCACATGTTGATTGCTAGGATCTGTGCTTTTTCTTGCTGTGCCCTTGACCTGCAACAGGAAGCAGAAGAACACCTGTCCCCTCAAGCAGCAGTTTGGAAAACTGTGTTAAGCCCTACCACATTTTCCTCTAGCAGAGGCTAGCTTGCATTTTAAACCAATGCAATTCTTATCCTCTTCAGGTAGAAAAAGACAACACCCTCTGTTGTAGGTCACCGTGATGCATCTCTTGGCCTCCATGTTGATTAGCGCTACAGGTTTACCAGCAGCTAGCTCTGGCCTTCTGTCAAACTCTGTTTTCTGTTGGCTTGCCTTGTTTGTGAGTTCACAGCTGTGGGTGTAACTCCTAAGACACCTGATTATATTGGTATCAAGGAAGGCCTAGGAGGCTATCCTGTACACCATCTAGTTAAAAACTGAAATTCTTGGCTGCCAGCATGTGCACAAGTACCCCAGTGTTTTTCAAAGTCCTGTATGCCTTCACAATGTGCAGTTTGATCCATCTCACACACAGGCTGAGATTCTCAGGATGATAAAGGTTGTGTTTAAAAACTGCTTAGGCTATTGGAGCTTTACGTGAGCATATGAAGCCGTCATACTGTCTCAGGCCACTGATTGGTCTAGGACTAGGTAATTATAGCCTACCTGTTGTAACAAAGCTAGTCTGATAGAGCTATTTCCTAGTCCATAACTGGAGATGCCATGCTTTAACTTTGGACTTTCTGCATGGAGACAATGTTATCTAGCAGTTAGCTATGGCCATTCTCTTGAAGCCTATGTCCTGACATTCAGCATTCCCAGCAGGGTTGGGTGGTGAGCAGGGTAAGGCCAATAAAACCAGGCACACCAAATGGCTAGGAAGGCTGGATCTAGCTTATTACCCGTCCATGTGGTATGTGCAGAAGGGTTCTTTAACACACAGTGGCACCCTTGGGTATGATATTCTATTTTCTAAGAAGGAAAATGGGTGATGTAGTAAAAGATTTGGGGAAGTTCAAATGGGTTGTCAACTGTAGTACTGCTGGCAGGAGTGTGGTACAACCAGCCTTCTAAGAGAGGCATCTTTTGGCAAACTCAGAACCTACCCCCCAAAATCTCAAGACTCCCTTTGCGCCTTTGGATAGAAAGGTAATCCTAAGGGAGAGCTACTTCATTTAGACTCTGGGCTATTCAGCTGGATTCTCTCTCCCCCCCCCTCCCCAATCTGCTGGAAACAAGTGTACACAGACATTGGCAGGAGAAATATTCTAGCCTGTACCTGCCCATGATCATGTGGACCCTTCTCTATAAATACTTCAGTTGTTGGTGGGTTAAAACAGGCAGACCAATAGTTCTCAAGTGCTGATGATATAGCTGAGATGGCAGAAGAGTTGCCTTGTCTAGCAAAGTTTCTTTTCCTCCATATGGTTTGGTTTAGTTCCACAGTCCCTCATTTAACAGCTCAGGTGACTGTAATCCCTTTTCACTAACTTTGTAAAAAATTTAGTTTCTCAGTCCTAAAGATTTCATCCTTCAGCCACATTGTCACCTTCAGATGTAAAATCATTTCTTTAGGGATAAATGTGGACTAGTGTAAAAAAAAATCATTTAGTTTCCCTGCAGTTTCATTAAAGAAAGGACAAGGTACACTTCACAACCGCATGAAGTTTTATGGGGCAATTCATAGTGAAAACAAATGAATTGTGAGATAAATACAGTATTTGCAGTAGTCATCTTGAAGATGAGTGATTTGCCTCAAAGGCACATTTCTCCTTAGTACAACAGGTGCACACAGGAATGGTTATTCAAACTGAAATAAAAATTATCCATATCATTGTACTGGCCTCACTTTACTGTTGAGGAACTTATTATAGCTGTACTGAGTCTGATTGAAACAGAGGTCAGATAAAAAGGTTGTAGTTATATTTAATTGCCTACATGCCATTAAAAATGTATATGTGAAGGGCAGAAGTGCCATCCCAGACTATTGAGATGTGGGCTGGAACACTGGAGGGACTGGAGTGCTGCACTTTAGCAATTACACATTTTGACCGATGAGGACTAAAAATATGACCACCATCTACAGACCATCAGCCTCGTTTTGCAAGTGGAAGGTTGCTCAACTTAAATTGCTATTTGTTTCCCCACTGCTTCAGAACTGTTTCTCTTTTGTTTGGGAGGGGGATTGACACACCAGCAGAGTCAAGTTAAATATTTTCCAAAGTTTTGACACACCGAGCCCAAAAGGTTTGCCATCATTGCACTACGAGTTCCCCATGGCATGAACTCATGAACAAGCAGCAGCCATGCATTAGGGAAGAACTTGAACGCTTCTGTTGCTATTCACACTAGGGAAGAAGGAAGGACAAAAGAGCCTTTTGCCCAAGAGAAGAGACAGCTAAACATCAGGAGTCCAAAGGCCTGAATAGTTTTCTAAGCAACCATATTTTTCACATCAGCTATGTCTCAGAGCCCCCAAACTTGAGGGCCATATTCAGCTCACTAATACATTTTGATGAGCTTGCTGAGGCCAGGGGCATGGTTAAATGTGCCCCCCATTCCCCATGCATTTTCTGCTCTTGCTGAAATACATAGCAAGTAGTCCCATATCTGCAAACATTTCTCTTCTGCTAAAATGCATAGATGCGTTTGTGTGAGTGTGTTCTGTAATTTACCTACTCTGACTCATCACTGCAAGAGCGAGACTGAATAGTGTGGCCCTGACAACAAAGTTTGGGAATTCCTGCATTGTCCATCATGGAGATGAACGGTGGCAGCCAAGTGACTTAAACTAAACTTAAGTGCAGCTTAAGAACACTAAACTTGAAAAAAAACTTTTTTTCAAGTTTTACTAAACTTGGAAAAAAAACAGGTAATTCAAACAAAATTCTAGAGACATAATTTTTATCTAGAAAAAAGAGCACACACCACAAGATTATACCATTCAATCAGTAAAATCATGTTTTCATATACAAATTTCACTAAAATTTAATTTGTGATAGTTAACTGCAAGACATCGTTAAAAGGCACATTTCATTTTAATGCATAGTGTACCATTCTAAAATATCCTAATTTCTTTACAAAGTGCTTCAGCAGCCACATACAAGTATAGCAAAATATATTTACAATCTAAAGTTTAAAATCTTTAATTTGCCTAGATAATTCTTAAAACAAGATAAAGTTAGTGCTTTCTTTCAGCTTAACTGTGAACATACCCTGCCTCTAATGTTTTTAGAGATTTACTTAGATTACAAATATTTCTGTACAAGGCGTACTTACAAAAACATTATTTCTGTAGGACTTTAAATTGGAAGCACCCTCTTGGGACTCAGCTGTCTGTAGATCTATAATTTGGGAGTAAAAAGGGCTAGCAGACTGTACCTCAAGTGTGTAGTGTTTGGTTTGATTGGGATCCAGCTATTTGAAGTGGGGGAAGAAATAGCAAAAGTAGCATTTTCAAAATGTTAAATTTTGCCATTTGTAATTGCAGATTTTGTACATGTATAAATTCATGATTTTTAGTGTTTAACCATTGCCCTTTTGGGGACAATTTACATTATTCTAGTGAAGTCATTATATTTTGAGTTCTGGCAGGTCTAATAAAATAAAGTTTAAAAAATTTAGTAGAACCCTAGCATATCAGAGTCAGGCCCAATGAAAAGTATGCTGGAAAAGTTCATGCTTTGAATGTAGCACCTTGGTGCTGTACTATCTCCACTCGAAGTCAACATGGTTAAACAATTATTGTTTTTCTTTAATGCAATGAAATTCTCAGAAAGACACAGGCAGCCCAATCCTAACCTGCACTGAAATAGGCAGGCCAACTGGCCTGTGCTGTATCCAGCCCAGGTCAGGAGGTGGTCGCTGTGCAACTCAGTAAGGGAATATTTATCCCTTTGCCCAGTGTTGCATGGCAGCCACCCCATGGGGCTACTTGTTTCAGTGCCAGCAAAACCACTAGCACAAATCTAAGCAGCCTGGCTGGCCAGAGTGGGGGTTAGGATCTTGCTTCAGTTGCTCAGTCGGGGCCCAGTCCCCTCTGGGCCTGGTCCACCCACTGGACCACCCTCCGCTCTCCTAAGCACCCCTGCCCTCCCACCTTCCTCCCTAACTCTCCTCATTCCAGCCTGCCTTAGCCAGGGCAAATTCACCTGCTCGGGGGCTGGATTCAATGCAGGGAGGCCAGCACGAATCCTTGCGCTGGCCTACCCAACTCTGGAAGTGGTGCAAACGTGCTTTACAGAACGTTTGCAACACCCAAGAAACAGCACAACTCCTTTGAGCCAGCCTAATGTGCTGGTTTGGCCTGCACCCTATGAGTGACTTTAAACCTCACATCATAGACTTGATTGGGAGGATGAGGGTAAACCCAGAATCTCATCTGAATAAGCTACGGAAAGTGGAATGTTATTCTCCACAGGCAGACTTAAAATATTTTTACGTATTTGTATAGAACTATGCAAGTTTGGAAAGGCGCGTGCACAGTGTCTGGTCAAAGACATTCTGACTTTTGAGGTACAGTGTAGTCATAGAGGCTTATAATATACATGTTTTATCAAAAATATTTATACATTCTCTTCAACATATTGCTTTCACCCTTATGCTCAGTAATTGCCAATGGAGGTTCTGGAATTCAGTGGCCTTCAAATGTATACGAGTGTTTCCCCCCCATTAAAATATGGTTTTAAACAATACATTCACATGGCCACTGGACAAAGCTAATGGAAGTGGTACAATTAACCTACATGCTTGTAACTATAGCTTCCAAATATACATGTACACTGCACATATGAAAAATCCTCATTCTCCAAAGCTGATATGGCAAGATCAAGTCAACATGTGTAAGATGAATGAGATAGCGAGATAAAGTGATTTGCTACAATAATCTGTCTGTGGAGTTAGTGGGGCAGGGGGGACAGAACTGACCTCAAACATATAGAGCAGTGATTGCATGTGGGGAATGCACACATTAGAAATATTCCTGGTTAAGACTGAGGACACATTCATATTCACTACATTCTTCATCTCTGCTGGTTATTTCTGAATAGCGTTTAAAGAGGTTAAAAGGCAAAAATTGTTTTGGCAAGTGACTTTGGTAAACTTTTCAGGACCGGTCCTCTCTCATTTTAAAAATGGAAGCACTTATACTGTTTTTTCACATAGGTAAGGCTTTTAAAATGTTTACCCCCTAATAAATACCACAGAATGTTTACAAAACAAGGCATAAATTCTTAATCCTCATTATTTAAAAAAAAAACTCAAGTCAACAGTGTGCTTAGCAGTCTAGGTCTACATTTTTGGAGATTGTGATCATTTTTACACATGGACAGCTTTTGCCTTCTTCCAAATCAAACCTGGGTAAACGATCATCAGACTAGCACAGTTTCTGGTTGTTGCCCTGCTTCTTACGGCAGGTCTTTTGCAATATTTTCTGCTGCAGAAGAGTAAAGATACAGTACAAGTAGGAGAGTGCCCCTAGGAGAGTGGAACACTGCCTGTACCCACTGATTCAGCTTAAAGAGCTGCACAGAATTGCTTTCCAGTGCTCAAGATTAAAAAAATACATATACAAAAAGAGGCCACTCCTTATGTGTATCAAAACACAGTACTTAAAAAAAATCTTCATGTGATTTAAAAATCAGAAGCTACAGGCAGCACAGAGACCAATCCAATGGCTGGCATTCTTGGGGAGGGGGATGCTGTTCTCATGAGCCATTCAGCTAGAATTTCACAGTGTCTACGGGATTAACACCAATCAGCAATGTAATCGAAGTCTCTGAACATGTCCTGCTCATCTTCAGATAGTATCCGGGGCTCCCGGGGCGGAGTGAGAATAGGCGCTTCTGAGGTAAATTCGTCATCAAAATTGCTGACATCTTCCCGTCCTCGTATGATGGGCACAAAAGGCGGCTTCACTTTCTTGGCAAGCAATGCATTCCAATCTATCAACTGAGACAGAGAGACAGCAAAGGTTAACACCTCCTTGCTTCAGGTATTTGTATGGCACCACCCAGTGTACGTGGTGCTTTCTGAAGAGTGAAAAGACAGGCCTCTACCACAAGGAGCTTACATCCTAGGGAGTGACAAAAGGGAGGCAACAATGTGAAGGAAGGGGAAAGCAGAGAAGCAGACTTAAATGTAGTTATGATAGGGAAAAGGCCTAGGGCCAAGCATTCACAGAGAAGGTTGGTTTTCAAAAGGGATCTGAAGGAAGCAAGTTGGGAAGCATCCTGCAGGTGTCCCAGAAGGCAGTTCCCACCAGAAGGGGCCGCAAGACTGCACACATGGTACTCACCCGGAAAAAGTGATGCTTTTTGACATCTTCGGCATCTTTTTCACCAGCACCGAGGCGCCGCTCTGGATTTCTCCTCAGAAGCTAAATAATACCAAGAACACAGCTGGTAATCTGCCTGGGAATTATGTTTCCCTAAAGAGCATATGCTAATAAAATATACTAATAATACTATTACGGTTCAGCCGAGAATATAAATTGAAAGGATTATCATTACTAAATAGATCAAAATTCCGAGTTAGATGTGCAGGAGAGGAAATAGTCACTGAATGCCTTACTTCTTATCCTCAAGAAGAAGAAATTGCTACTTAAAAAAATAATGACCTGTAATTTAACCTATTAAGAATGTTTAATTTTTCTAGCCAATACTTTATTTTGAATACTGAATTTACTCTAACATTGACTTTCAGAAACAGATTTTGGGAGAAAAGTGGGATATAAATGTAGTAAATAAAATGAAGAAAACTAAGGGCTTTAATACTCATTGCTTCCCTTAATACTAGTAGTTCTCAAACATATTGTGGTCACGGGTGCTCTTCTTTCACAGCAGCCTCTTTTTCCTGGTTTTCCCAAGTGCTGCCATCTTGGATTGCACAACATCTTGAGTGATCCAAGATGGCAGCATCCAGAAGAGCTGGGAAGAAGAGGCCATGGGGGACAACAACATGGTACCCCTGCGAGTTTGCCACGGTGCACAGTATGGAAACTGCTGCCTTGAATACATTGTTGTGGATTAATGAAAAAATGTTACGTTAATAGAATATATACAATTAAAATACAATCTTACCCTTCTCATTATTGAGATGGCTTCTGTAGAAAGGAACCGAGGATATCTTACTTCATCATTTACAATACTGTCAAAAACCTCCTCTTCATCATCGCCAGGGAAGGGAGACTAAAAAAAGTCACAAGCATGAATAATTTCTGAAATGAAATATTAATCATTTTCTTGGGAAAAAATTAACTCAAAGTTTAACTAAATAAAATGCCAGGGGGGGGATAGATGAGCCCAGTTTAGCAGGGCTCCAACTTCCAAGGTGCAGATGACTTGTTTATCCTCCCAGTGTAGGGAAAAATTAAATGTGAAGCTTACCTCACCAACCAGCATTTCATAGATGAGCACACCAAGACCCCACCAGTCTACAGCTCTTGTATAGGATGTTTCTGTCAAGACTTCCGGAGCAAGGAATTCTGGAGTGCCACAGAATGTACTTGTTCTGTCACCAAATCCCATTCCTGAAACACACCACCACAAATATTTAAATACCAAATAAAATTCTCTTCCATACCCATCTTCTAGTAAAAGACAAATTTTGTTCAGTGTTTAGAAATACTGGAATTATCTGAATTAGTTATGAAATTACCACTGTCTTCAAATACAGAATAGCCCTCCATGATCTCCCTCTTTTTATGTCTTGCCTGTTCTGTCAACTCTATCTAGAATCCAAAAACTGAATTGGGTTGGACATTTTTTAAAAAGTAGGCCATGTATCCAAACACCAGAGGGGGCATTTAGTAGTTTTAAATAACTGGCTATCATCACTTTTTAAGAAACCCTGAACTTGGAGAAAGAAGGAAATTTGAATTTGCTAAAGCAGTTAAATGTGCACATTCTTTTTCAACACTGTCATATACATACATGATAGAAATCTAATTTCGCCTTTAGAACAGAAATTATTCAGTATCTCCAGATTTCTTTTCAAAGACTGCTTCTTATAAGAACAGTGCAACTGAGGTAAGTACTCAATAACTCTTTAAAAAGCCAACAAATGACATTTACATGCTAAAGACAGTATTTTTTGCCAGTGGCAACAAGGCATCCAGAAGGCATTACGTGGATTTTGTCCCAAATTTGGAAAAGGGGCAAGCAGGTGTTCAAGACTTTCTTGATAATATACTGTCAAAATGATTCCTTAAGAACAAAAAGTGCTATTTTGAAGTGTCCTAAAACATGCTGTTTGCTTTATACATCCCCCCCCCCCGCACAAAGATATATAGTATTTTTCATTTCTAAATTAATTAGTGCCTATACATTGTGTCTTCGGTACTATACTACTTTGGTTGTCTCTATGGGCAGGTTGCAAAAGTAATGTTTTATATGCCTGATCATGTATCAGGCACAGAGATGATGTATATAAAGTTCGGACTATTACAGACTGTAGGCGACATACTTTGCCGAGACCCAGCAGTGGTAAATTTTGAACTGCAGGAGTTTGTCCTGACACCCCCATAGCCACATAACTCCTAAGACCAAACGGCAAAATTAACTTCAAATGACTCAGAGTGCAATCCTAAACTGGAGTTAGGCCAGCATAAACTAAGCCAGCAAAGTTTGCCCAGCACAAGGGCCACCATAAAGCACATTTGGACCACTCTTGGAGTCAAGGAGGATGGCGCATATCTGTGTACTGGCTCCGAGAGTGGTCCAAACATGCTTTACCGGAGCCCTTGTGCTGGCCAAATTTTGCTGGCTTTACTGTGCTGGCCTAACTCCAGTTTAGGATTGCATCCTCAGTCTTTTTTTTATCTTCTGTCATTTATCTCTACTCTGAACTTTGTTATACTTCATTTAAAAATTAAATGAAGTGCTTGTTTCCTGACTGGGTCCAACAGCTTAACATAAATATATAAAAACAGAAAATGAATTAAAAATACCCCAGGTAAATATGAAAAGGCATATCAGAGTGTTCGCCTCTGCATGTTTAGTCAGGAGCAAGTCCCACTGTGCTCAAATCCAACCCCAGGTACACCTGCGTAGGTTTGTAGCCTCAACAGGAATGTCTCTCAGGCAGTCCTTGGGAAAGAAGGTGCTAGACACTGCTGTGGACTTTGCTCAGCTTGCCACCTGCTGAACTTGAATCGTCCTGTCAGACAAAGTCCTGAAAAAAGGACCTTTTAAGGTCCTTCCAAAAAGTGTCAAAGGGAGCTACTGTAAAGAATTGGGGGTGGACCACTCTGAATTGGGGGTGTGGATGTCAAAAGTCTGTGGGCTGGCCTCTCTGACTCTAAGAACGATCCAAACGTAATTTACAGTGTCCTTTGGGCCTGCCTAACTGTGCCAGCCTAACTCCAGGTTAGGATTGTGGTCTAATTCTTATTATCATTCCTCAGCAAGGGATGGGAGGAAGTTTAAACTTCTATCACTGCAACACTTGAGTGGGGAGGGGGCCAGGCAGGGGTGACAACAGACCATTTCCTGTACCTGGAGCCATAACTGACAAGAGTGGGCTGAAATGTCTGCCACTGTCACTTGCTCATAGTCAAGCAATCATGTAAATTGTTAGCGTATTGTATTTGCATATGAGGAAAACAGACATATGAGGAAAACAGACTGAAGCTGAAGCAAGAGACATACTTTATAAGTAATTGTAGTCCAACTGTTTTTAAAAAAATGAAAGACCATGCTGTCTTTCATACCCAGTTAATCTGGGGTACTTTTTATACAATTCAGAGGAGGAGAATGTATTAAACTCACAAATGAAATATTTCAGCCCAACTAGCTATTATTATGAGGCACTGAAAAACACTTCTGAAAAAGCTTACCTTCTTTGCAGAGACCAAAGTCAGCTATTTTTACAAAGCCTTCTGTATCCAGCAACAAGTTATCCAACTTCAAATCTCTAAAAATAAGATTCAACATAATGTCAATTATGGCCATGGTCAGAACCAGGCTGTGGAGGGGAAGTACTACTTACAAACATTTACTAGCTACCAAATGGTTTTCTTCTACAAATTTTAAGACCTTTGGAAATAGCATGACTCTGCTAGCAACGAGAACAGTACTTTTTTTTTTTTTAGTTTTCTGAAGGAACACAGAGTATAAGGCAATAAAGTGCTTTCATGATGTGAAGGAAAACAGGAATCCAAATCTTATGCATTAACATACTTACCTATAAACTATCTTATGCTCGTGTAAATACTGCAGTCCAAGAACCACACACGCAGCATAAAATCTGTTTAGAAAGAAATAAGTGTCAGGTTTTCTTTTCATGCTTTTCTTTATGCTGAGTGACAGATGAGCAAAGTTCTGCAAACTTCAGAATTAATGCCAAAGTTGAAGACCACAGAAACACACCTGCCACCTATTTTATGTTAAGCCCCCATTTACAAAGCAGCATAGGCTTGAGCAGCTTCCTCAAAGCCAGGTGTGTGTCATGATAGTTAAGTGCTTTTCAACTACAATTACCATTGTAGCCATCTACTCTCATTTCAGCCATGCGGGGAAGGAGTCAGGCGTGGTTCACTTTTCACAGTGGCCCACATCTATCTCAAGTTCTTACAGTTTTCCTATTTTATTTGAAATCATTTCTATATTGCACCTCTTGACAAAATGATCCAAGATGGCTTACAGTGACAAAAACAAACGGTACATGATGATAAAACCCAACAAAGCACAAAGAATCATAACACACAAATGACAGGCAACAGAACAGCAACACACAAGAATGCATTCGACAGCCATTCCCCCCCCCCAGCAATACACCTCTTAATTTCTACCCCACTTCCTCAGCACAGGGTGGCAGTTCCTCTGTCCCATGCAGGTGAGGGAGCTTGGCACAACTTTTTGAGTTGGTTGGTGGTGCTTCAGCAATGCCACAGGGTTGTGTGTGATGAATGAACTGTGCCTGATCATTTGAATTCCTTCCCAATAGCTCCTCTCAAGAACAAATCCTCCTCTCCCCTGCCTGTAACGTTATGCTAACGTTAAGATTAACTACTTTTTTTTGGAAAGCAGATTCCAAAGCCTGGAGTAGCTCCCAATCTGCCTGCTACAGTTAGCCACTCTGGCTCTAAGAAGTGCTCGCCCATAAGCTTCAAAGCAAGCTATTTGCATCAAAGCCTGAACTACCCAGTTGGCCTATATAGCAGGGCTGAAGACTTACACTGCTCTTGGTTCAGAAAAGACATCAGTGTGAATATGCATCATGAGGTCCCCACCAGCTGCGTACTCCATTACAAAGCACACATGATCTTTGGTTTGGAAACAGGCAAAAAGGTTCACCAGAAAGGGATGCCTTACGCTGTTCACAGTTTCAAAAATTCGCTTTTCACACATGAGGCTGAAAGCAGAAATGTTTTAGGAGAAATTATTATGCTGCCTAAATTACTATAAGTCTCTTTACTTGTACAATAAAGCAAAAAGAGCATGAAAAGAAACATTGTTTTAGCTCAACTTGCTGATGAAACCATCTCAACATAGACCCTTACAGCTGTTTTCCTCCCAACTTGGTTACAAGATAGAATCCAAAATATATCCAACAAATACAATTTGAAAAAATTTCTACCTAGTTCATTTTAAACAATAGTGATTCCTGTGCAAAGAACTATAGAAGACCTATGCGAGGGATCCAAGGCAGAACTCAGGGACATTGGCTCTGATCCAGCTCTGTATACACAGCAGCTGTGCTAGTGCATGGGGTGACCTGTTAAAAAACCAGGAATTGTTCCCATTTGGCGGGGAGGGGGGTCTATATGCAGCCCCAGGCCCCCTCCCCAGCTGACAGAGATAAATGATTTCATTTGTAACGAGGACTCTGTGTGTATCTCCTGCATGGTTCCTCATGAAGCTATGGAAACACACACAGAACCATAGCTCACATGAGGGTATTGGAAGGACACTCTTCCACCAGAAATATTGAGCCTCCTTAGTAATGGCTATGATCCAACGCAACACCGACAGCCAGGATTTGCTTGATAAAATGGCATGAACACCAACAAAGCTGTACTGAGGTTTCAAAAGACTGGAATACAAATGTGATGCAATACAGCAACTCTGTACAAAACAATGCTTTACATACATTTGCCCATGAACCCACATAACATACATATATTAAAAACAGGTTCGTAAGTACAGTCAATTTCCTGTTGACAGAACTGTAACTTGTATTAAACATGATTCTGGGTACACGTGCTGACGGATGAGGGTTTCAAACATGATTCTGGGTACACGTGCTGACGGATGATGCTCACAGCAGTCCATGATCAAGAACAAAGGACTGCACAACCAGTTCCTCATGCCAAAGGGGCTTTGAGCCTGCGCTTCTTGCACCCTGCCCCACTACATGCACACACACTCAACCTGCTTTTGCAACCTCAGGGAATTTCATAAGGAAATTGGCAATAAGGCATGGCAGCCAACTATGTCAAGGTGTGCAAGGAGGGGGCGGGGCACAGAGGGAGAAGAGGGAAATCCAAAATTCCGCTGTGTCTACTTGAAGTAGTGCTTTCTATTCTACCTTAACTTCCTGAATTTGCCTTAAGTTTAATCACTTCTGTTTTTCATACTCACCTGTCTACTTCATCACGAGCAACAATGTCTCCTTTCTTTAAGGCTTTAATAGCAAACATTTCATTTGTATTTTTATACTCCGCCAACAGGACCTGGAACACAGGACAATATTTGATGAACATGTTTTCCACTGTATTTATGGTTTTGTGACTACTTTCAAAACATTGTTTTAAAGCTGTTGGAAAACTGACAAATTCACCAACTGAGCGCATATGAAAAAGAAAAATAATTGAGACAAAATGGAAAAAGGATTGAGGTGAAAAAATGATGGGGGAGTCAAAACTAATCATAATCAAAACATACCTTTCCAAAATGTCCTCTACCCAGTACAGCACAGCATCGGAAGTCTTGTAAACTAAACTGAAATCTCTGTTGCGTTCTGAAATATAACAATTTTTAAAGTGAACCAACATTTTTCTACTCAACATGGAAGTATATACTACTGTAAAATTAAAGATGGCTTACCTTCTATCTTCAGGCTCTCGTATAGTATACTGTATATCAGAGTTTGAATTCTGTGTCTCACAATTAATTTCCGGCTGAAGTTTGGGGACAAAATTATTTCTGTCATTCTCAAAATCAAATGTTTCTGCATCCTGTGAAATGTGTAGAAGAAAAAAAATCTGAAGATTTAAAAAAATGAAAGTTGCTAGAAATTGGAAAAGTATACTATCTAGAAGAGTAATGCTACAGTAGTAACCCTCGGAATCGTGCAAGTCAGAATGTCAGATTGACTGAAATGCTTATAGAAATGTCTTCTATAAAACATTCTTTTGCTAAATTTGTTGCATTGCTTGGGATAAGAGTGCAAACATACAGGAACCTCACTAAAGAAATTGATCAAGTCTTACTATGAGTGCTCTAAAGATACTGTATGCAAGAAACCTAGAACTGATAACATGAAAAAAAAAATAGTGAGCATACTTTCCTGCTTGTTAACCTGGAGATCATTTCTATTACCCACACAAGACCAGACACATCAATATTTATGTGCCTGGTTCAACAACACGCTCATCTTCATATCTTTCAATAAACTAGAATTCTTATTAGAGACTGCTCTTTCCATACACACTTGCTGCTGTTTTCTGGGGAGGCCCCGTTCAAGATGTCCTCTTGAAAGGATGAGCAAAAAGTGAAGAACAGGGCCTTCTCAGGATTGGCCCAAAAATCTGAAAATGCTCTGCATCTATATCCACCACAGTTTAATTTTCAGAAGCCTACATAAAGTCTTCTCATTTTGATGGGTTTTCTGGAATCTATACAAGTGATAATTACACAGTTTGTTGCTGCCTATGTTTAACTTGTCCAATTGTGTCCATTAAGTTTACTGTGATGCAAATTCTATAACTGAAAGGTGAAATATGTCTTTACATTAAAAACTCAGTTCATGCTTGTATTGATTAGGCGGAGTGAAAATATCTAGAACATTAAGATCACAGGACAAATATTTGTTCAGCTAGGTCTGGGTAATCGAGGCTGCTTTAGATTTGCATTTCTTGACAACAGCTCCCTGTCGCAAGAGACTTTTGCAGAACCGAAGTTGCAAATCCAGTCTCTGGAATATGTGATGGTGGGCGCGTCTGCATGCGTGCATGATTCAAAACAAAGTTAAGACAAACACTCTCCTGGATAAAAGCAAACCTCCAACAGTTCTGGCCAAGGTATCAAACATTTCATGGTCCCCCAAAAGGCTCCCCCATTGCCCAGAGTACCCATCATGAACAGAGTCTAAATACACACAAAGAATATTTTCTGGATGCCCTGGCTGGCAGAACTGCACACAGAAAATCTTCATCAACACTTTGTACAAAAGGTATTCAAGTATACTGTCCTTAGGATGATATTTAGATGCAAAATAAGCTATGCAGTCATTTGAAACTTAGATAAGAAGCCTTGCCTGAGGAGGTGTCGCTGGAGCCTTTGGCTCAGATGCTGGTTGGCTTATTTCTCCAAGGGAAGACGCACGGGGTGGAGTGAGGGGAGCTTCAGGTTCAAGTTCAAATTCCAATTTTGTTACAGGGGAGTCACTTAAATGAAAACAATGGCTCAGTGAGCATCGTGGCAGTTCTTGGGAACATGAACACATGCTAAACACTAGTTCACAATTGCTGATCTGAAAACAGTTCAAGGGGAAAGCAAGCTTGTGCTTCCTTGTTCATTACAGTGTGTCCCAGTACGGTTTATATGCAAACTCAAATTAAGGGTGCCAGCCATTTACCTAGTTGGTGAGGCTAGTTCAGGAATGTGAGAATCAACCCCGGGCACCGTAGCAGGAACGGAGGCTTGAGGGCTGAAGGTGCCTGTATGATTTACTGTAGGAATAGCTCTTCTCACCAGCCTTCCCCAAGTGGCAATATTAATATTCATTTGAGGAGCTCTGAGAAATGTTTTGCCTGTAGATAAAGAAAATGGAATTAGAGTCTTCCTTTTACTTATCACCAAAAGCTATAATTAAGAGAACTCATATTCATTAGTTTGAGTTTGTGATGGATAAACTGAATGTGTTATATTCATAGTTTCCTATCCCATTTTTTTTACAGATTTCATTATTTAAAGGCTTATCTACAAATTCTAAACAAATATTTTACATTAAATTCTGACAATTTAGGATCAACTTGTTACACTGTTGGTACCTTTCTAGAATATAAAACTATTTCAGTTCTAATGTTATAGTAAAGTCTGAATCCATAAAAATGTGCTACCTTGTTGCTTGGAGAAAATTTTCTTTTGTCTTTGAAGTTTTGGTCTTCTTTCAATAACTGGATTAAAAAATGTAACCTGCAGTCCAAAGAAGTTATATTAAAATTAAGCTTCAAAATACTAAATTATTCAAATGAATAATTGTTCTTTTCTTTTATTAAAATATCCACAGGTTGCCATTATACCTCATTAAAGGACTCATCAAGGCAGGTTATAGCTTTCATTAACCAATAAACCCAACCTAAAGTACGTATATTAAGCAGACAATGAGACAATCACAAATCAAGGAAAGGCTGTGAAAATACATCTTTACTATCCACTTAACAGCAGGCAGCAGAGGAGCCAGCCTGGCTTGCTGGGGAGGCAGTTCACAATCAGGCAGCTGCCACTGAAAAGGTTGTCATGCGTTCCCACCAACCACGTTTCCTTAGGCAATGGGATGCGGTGCAGGGCCTCAGATGACAAACACAATGTATGGGCAATCTAATGTGAGGCACAACCATCTTTCGGGGACCCTAGACCCATGCCATATAAAAAGGTTCTATAGGTCATAACCTGCACTTTAACTTCCAGATACAAACTGGAAGTCAGGGCAAAACTTGGCATAGTCCACCCAAACCAATGAACATCAGAAAGCACCCTGGCTATTGCATTCTGCATTCTTGAAGTTTCTGGGCTGACTTTGTGGGCATCCACAAACAGAGCTGGTTTATAATACAATTAAAACATTTTTTAAAACATTACTTGTACCTACCTCTGCAAATAGAGTGCCTTGCGGTTCCAGGTAAAGACACATTCCATGTCGTTGGTTATCTAAGAAGTCTTCTAACCTTAGAAACTTCACCGCACACAACGATCTCCAGTCACGCCAATAAACAGAAATTTCTAATTCACGTGACTAAAGAGAGAGTTAAGAAATAAATATAAATTGAGATGAACTGAAAGTTTTATTAGGTTCTTGACTACCAAATTTGAAAATATAAGAGCCAGATTATTTGTGACTATCAATGGGGTCACAGCCAGCTAATGCAAAGGCTCCTTTCACTGCTCTGTTCCAGTAAGATAGAGGAAGTGGATGGTACTTGGTGGAAATGACACTGGTACTTCCCATATTACTTTCATCCCTCTGCAACCCCCTCCCACCATGGCAGGTAGTGATGATGTCATGGGAAGTAACCACTTTGCTAGAGTCCTGCCCACATGAAATCACTTTCTTTATACATAACTGGAGGGGCTCCAATTGCAGATAATATATGAACTGGCTCAGAAACTATATTGCTTAAGGATGAGAAACAACAAGTAAGAGGAAAACAGTCATAGTTTTTGGGAGAAGCCATAAGGGGTCACAAAAAGGACCCTCTCCTTTTCTAGATCCTCCTTATAGTTGTGGCCGTTAGGAAAAAAAAAGTTTTAATTCATATTCGGTTCAGCAAACTGTGCAACATAAATGTACAGATTTATCTTGTGAAGCCTGAAGAACATGTTCCATGGCTATTTAAAACAGCGCTATAAAAACACTCACATATAGATCCAATAACATTTACTTTACAGCAATCCAGTTTATGAAAGATAGGTCATAAAAACACTGTACATGACTTTACAAGATAAATACTACTTTATAGAACCAGCTGCAACAACTTGCATATGTGCATACATACAAAATACCGCAAGTAGTTCAGGTATCAAAGGTAGTTCAGGTATCAAAGGTAGTTCAGAACAGTTGAATTCAAGTGATTTATGGTTTTCGAGTTTCAACTGTGGCTAAAAATGAACTACTGTATGTGTTTAAAAACAACAGTTTATGCAGGCTACAATATACATTTTTATAGCAAGAAAAAAAGGTGACATTTCTGTTTTCATAGGATGTGGCATCTAAATCATTAAGCTATTTCTCTCTCTCTCTCTCTCCCCACCCACCCCCAGTACAAAAACCATGGAGACATGCTGAAGCCATTTCTATTGTTATGAAAGCCCTGGGCCAACTCTGGTGAGGCTTCTACAAAAGGGTCTGGTTTGCAGGTGTGAACTGGCTCTGTGAACTGGCTCTAAATCAAAGGTTCTTACATTCCATTGTATTAAATAGACTTCAATATATAATGTATTTATATTCTAGTATTCAGCCACGATTAGTTCCCAAAGGATCTCACACAAAGATACACTTATAACAGGGTCCAGAAGGATAGTATATATGGTAGAATCTTCTATTCTCCAGAATTAATGACAGGCTAGGTTCCAACCTGTTCCCTCCAAAGAATGGGTGGGAGAGAAGAAGCCACTGCTTTTAGATGAAGGGGCTGATCATTGGTAAAGCTGCCAGCCCACAGAAGCAACCTCTTTGTTGATCTATAATACCTTTTGGTCCCTGGCAGGATATTGATCTTGCTCTGGATTGAACTCCACATATGCTTTCTTGGAGCAGAGATTTTAGCTAAATGAGGTTGGCTTTATCTTTTTGGAGGAGACAACTAAATCAGAATGTTAACCTTACATCAGTGCACACTACTATTTTTTCAATTTGAATTTATTGACAAGCCTTATTTCAGACTATCATTTCCTGGAAAAATGTGGCATATGTCTAACTTTGAAAGAATTCCTGTATATTGTCCAGCGTCAGTTTCATTTTGCTCTCATATAAACCAGCTGGCAGACTATGAAAGTAGAAAATTAGGAATTTGTGCTCATTAAGAATTTTTAGTTGGCTTGACAAGGAACTTGATTTTCAAAATCTTAGAGTTTGATATCGTTTCCACCTCATAATTCCATAAGGTGTACTTTATGAATCTGTCTTAAAGAAGGAAATGTTTTCTATCACCAAATCTCTGTTCGTTTTCACTAAATAGCAATCTATGCACTCACACTGCTAGTGTCCAATGCAATTTTGCCAAGCATACAATCTTCATTGCACAACACTTCCACTTCATTTTAAGAATGATCTTCACTGTTTTCCCCCCAAAATGGCAGATAATACACAAGTTTTAAACTAGAATGCATGATACATAAAACATTTTCCTCATTAAGATTTCATTCATTTTTAATCTAGGTCAGCAGTTCCCAAGTTGTGGGTTGTGACCCGATTTTTGGTGGGTCATGGGTCCCAATAGTGTCATTTTAAAAAGTGGGTCCTGGTGCTAAAAAAGTTTGGGAACAACTGATCTAGGTTATAAGGCATTAGGGCAATAAACCATTAAAAAAAAACTATTTGATTTCCAACAACAAAATATTCTCTCATGAGTGAGAACGTGTACACGTGAAAAAAAAAATCACAAAACTGGCAAGAAACACCACACAATAAAGAAGTCCTTACTCTATCTAGCTCCAGTGTAAATTTCTGATCCCATGACTGATTGGAAATAGGCTTCCAGCTTGTTTGATCAACCACGGTATTGTCCAACTTCAAAACAGCACAGACTTCATCTGTAAGTAAATTACACAAACTCAGCTTAGAGTTTTAAGAGGATTTTCAAGAAACAACATGAACAAAAAAGTGGCAATGATGATTATGCAAGTGGAATGAAACAACAGAAAGACCAGTTTGAGATAAAAGGGTCTGGAGCATTGTTAATCTGCAGGGTATTTAACACGATAATTCTTCATACCTATTATTGTCTTATAGCCAACTTGCACAGCACTCTTAGTGAGATTCCTGGATATGATTAGTTAACCTAATGTTACAAGTTGTTTAATCTATTCACCTGCCCCTATTTAGGTGCAAATAACATGGCGAAAAAACTTCAGAAGCAAAATGTCCCCCATTTGAAATTCCCAAGTTCAAGCTGAATCACCTCTGAAGTTAGGGCCCAGCTTATCTGTGCATGGTCTTGGCACCAGCCCACACTGCCACAGCAACCTTCGTTCCTTGCCACTCAAACATACTTGGTAACACTGATGGGAGGGCCAACACCATGGTTTCCATTATGTCCTAGACACAGAATAAGGTTGCAGCAGCATCCTGGGTTCCAGGATCTCTGGCAAATGCAGCCTAGATGGGCACATAGGTACCGTCATATTCTAGGCAATAATGGAGGTCCTGGCAGAACCCTCTTTGTTATGAGTGCACCCACCCTGCCACCACCAGGTGGGGCAAATAGAAGGAGGTGGTGGAAGTAGGCTTGAGGGAGTCACCTAGATTCAATTGCAATCCTGATTTATGACACTTATTGGGAACATGATAGGGAAAATAATTAATGGGCTCTCAAAAAAATTATTCTAATTTATCTTAGCAGAGCACATTCCAAATTAAGGGGTAGGGACTTGCCCATCATTAGCTGCACTGATCTCTTAGTTCACTTGCAAGATTTAAATGTAGCATTTTGAAGCATAAATGCATAAATGAATTTGTAGCATAAATGCTACATAAATGCATAAATTTGTAGCATAGATGAAGAAATGCTTCTTCTGGAGACTACCGTATACCTCTTACTACTACAACTACTGATTTTTGAACCCTTTTTTCCAAACAGCTTATGACTATAAAATTAATCTTGCATAAAATCACAATCTATTCTGAAACAAGATTTACTCAAACCTTCAACTTGAATAATGCCATGTTCCTGAATATAGCTATAAAGGTCTATTACATCCCTTGTAAACTTTGTTTCATCAAAATGTTTCTGAAGGTAATTTATGAAACGCAAGTAATATAAAACAAAATACTGAACTGGACAGATCATCTGTTTTCAGAAGGTTTCGGCTACTCCCGCTTTTACTTTTGCTTGTTCGGCTCATGAAAGATGATCTTGCTTCACTAGGACTCCATCCAGGTAGAGTGATAGATGTGGCTTTTGATCGTCCAGGGACATTCTCCAGAATATCCTGGCAACCCATGAGTCGAACTTCCAAAGTACCTGAAATGAGACAGGATTACCTTAATTCATATTCCTTGCAAAGCACCAACTTTAGTAAACTCATGAATTGAAGGAGCATAGCAGTGGCATTCCTACACTACGAGGCAAAATACTAGGTTTTGCAGGAGCCTGAACTCCTGTGTAGCTCAGCTCCTTCCCCTCACCTCTAGAGCCATTTGCTGCTTGGAGCGCTGGCTCGGAGGCCTTGAGCCCTGAATGGCTCTGTGTTACACAGGAGCTCAGGCTGCTGCAAAAACCTAGCATTTTGCCTCCCCATAGGAACACCACTGAAGCACATATAGGCCATCTGCTTATTAAAGAGACTATATAAAGAAATGAAGTGAAAAACCTCGATTTCCCTTATTTTTAGCCTCTCACTGACAACCCCCTAGAGCAGAGCATCCAAACTTTTTAGTACTGGGACCCACTTTTCAAAACAATCTATTATGACCCCCCCCCACACACACACACCCAGAAACCGTATTTTTAATTTATTAATTAATCAGGGTCCTATGCTCCCAATGCTGCTAGATATTTTACATACAGTATGTGTTTGTAGACATATGCTTGACTCCTCCTGGAAATGGAATTCAAGGATTGTTCCCCCACACCTTTACAGTCATTCTAAAGTAGCCACAAGGCTGAACTGAAGAGGAAGATGTGCAGTTAGGAACTTCCTGGCTAGACAAAAGACTGAAACTGGGTTCACAAGTGAGCGAAGGCGTATCAATTACTAGAGGAAAAATTGGGAAATGTGGCTTTTTAAATTGTGGGTATGAAGATTTCCTCCATCTAACGATTTTCTTTTGTAAACTGGGCCAATGGTACTTGTGAAGTTTTTTTCCTTTATGTTTCAAAACCCACCAAAAATCAGCTACCAACCCATTGCTGGGTCCAACCCACAGTTTGGAAAATATTGCCCTAGAACCTTCTGAGATACCTCATTATCATAATTAGGCTACCACGTGTTGATGCAGCAGCTACTGCCTTGGGATGCTCCTATGAAACCCTTTGAAATCAGTACTATGACAGAAAGCCCAAATGGTGAAGCAGATTATTTTATAGATTCACTGTGTTCTCAACTGGCTTCTATTAGAATAGGTCCTACCTAGCCCACCAGCTGGGAACAGCACGTGCCCTTTGACTGGGCATCCAAGCCCACCTGATCAAGTTGAAGAGCAGGTAGGGATTCCCAGGTGGTCATGAATCCATTCAACTGGCATTCAACCTTGTCAAGCCTAAGTTTAAGGCCACACACAAGGAATGCTTAAAGTGTGTTGCTTCATTCTATCTGCAAAAGAGATGCTCCCTCACCATGTGAACATAGGAACAAGAATTCAGAAACAAAATGGACTAACATAGGCTGGGAAAGTCCATAGTTGTTCGTGTTAGGGATTCATTTTCTGTTTGTCCATTAAATCTCCATGCCAGTTTTTCCAACAACCCTGCTTCTTACTGTTTTGCTAGTAGAACTGTGCCTCATTTTTATCCCTTGCCTTCTTCTAGACATTGTTTTCAAGCCCTTATTAAAATATAACGTATTGATTTGCCTGCCTGGACCAAGTTCACTTAGAAAGGGACAAGAAGCCAAATTGCTAAATTCTCCCTTTTCCCTAAGGGAATCCTCTAGATTCTGGACGTGCTCTTGTTAACCTGGCGGGCTTTTCCAAATCAGCCTCTTTCTGTTTCAACTTCCTAATCTTGAATGGTGGCATTGAACACACCACAATTTTCCTAATAAACCCAGTCTCTCCAGTAAAAGGGTGAGTGGTGATCAGAGAGTAGGGTGCCTTTTTTTTCAAAATAATAGTTTAGTTTTAACTAGAGATGAAAACCACAATGTAAGGACTATTTAACACATTACCCAAAGCAAACATGTCTTTTTTTTAAAGACACCTGAAAGGAATCCTGATCAAGGATGGTCCTTTGGCATGCATCCACAGCTTTTATAGCAATATCCATGCCTTTCAAAAAGTACATTAGTTTCACACATTTGTAACATATACATATTTAAAAAGTTTAAAGCAGTAAATTCAATGGGTATTTTCCCACATTTTCCAGGCCCCGAAGCATTACACTGAAGGAATAACACGACCCTATATATTAGGGGAGGGGGTTGTTTTGTAACCAACTGCTTCTGCTACATCTTCAGTTAAAAAACTAAAGTCATTTTGGGAAATGCAAGCTAACAGCTGTGCTAGTGCTTGTAATTTGGTTGTTCATTAAATAATTTAGTAAACAGCATACTAAGAACAGAGTTTGTATTCGACACCTGCTTCAAGTTAGCAAATAAAATCTGCAGGGATATATTTAAAATCTTCATTAAGCATATGAGATATCTTGGAACTTATTTCCTTTATGAAATGCTGCAATTACAGATGCACACAGATTGCTGAGAGGAATGGCTGGTCTATATAGCTTTCCTAACCCCTGTGTAAAAATGTATTCTTGTGAAACACCAGCTCTTTATTTCTTGTATTTAATTACTTTAATCTAGAAAACTCATTAGCACAAGTAAATGGGATATGCTTTTTTTATCTACTGCTGAAACATGAAACTCTCTTCAGGTTATTAGCAAACAACATTTTGTAGACGTCCTGGTTTAAGAAAATCCAATTTTCATCACAACTCAGTGGCTAGGGATTATGATGCTTAATTCCTAAAGCCCATGCTAGATGGTCAAGCTATGAAAGCCCACAAACCTCCTGCTTCTTCTCTACAACTGTAACACAAGAAATAATGGTGACAGTACCTTCAAAGCATTTTATCAATGTTGAAGATAAAATGCAATTATATCAATTATTCCAAAATAATAAGCATTTTATCCATTATTCCAAAATGTGGGACATTTTGGGTGAATTCACCCACGGAATAGGACCATGTGGGTCCTTGTGGATCACTAAACTGCTAGCAACTAGTGTTCAACAGACACAAGAGGGCCCACAATGGAGTTAGAATCCAGTCAAACTTTGGGACGGCAATACTAGGACAAGTAGTTTCCTCCTAAAAATTATCTACCATAAAAATAACACTTCAACCATGTAGAAGTCAATGTTCAGAAATTTGAGATCCTTCAAGCTTCCCTTTAAAGGAAAATCATGGATTGTATTCCAAGTCTTTCTACAACCATCTCATTGGTTGTTTATGAAACAACCCAATATTTGTGTCAGTGGGTATTAACCTGCCACATGCTACACCATTCCTACAATTTCTGGAGTGCCCCTGACACTCTGGAGACATACTGCAGCAAGGAGGAGGGGGTGGAAAACCCCTCTTGCATAAGCAGGATTCTGTTCATGTATTTCTGGATCCAACCAAACAGACATCTAACAAACCTGTTAAGGCTGCTGGCTTGGATAGTGTACTGTACTGATTCTGCGTAGATATTATGCTTTGTCGTGGACTTAGTGTTGGTGATGAAACAAGTGAAAGCTCTTCTATAATAATACTGCTTTTGGGATGGTTTTTAGGAAGTTCATTCAGTCTCTGTTCTAATGAATACTTTAGGAGATCCAACTTCTGGCTTGATTCATTAAATCTTGCTTGAGCCTTGTTCAACAAAAAAGAAAGAAGATTTAGGACAGTAATTCAAATACAATTGCTAAAATTCAAATTTTGTTTACTATGTAAAATTAACATTACCTCCGACAGTGCTTTTCTGTCAGTAACTTTTCCGGATCCAAGTAACTTCATAACATTTTTTGCTCCTTCTGCAACTGCATATTCTATTTTAAAATGATGCCGCAATTCCTCCATCCGAAGCTCAAGTGGGCTTATCACAGGCTTTGCTACAAATAAAGACACACTATTTAATACACTGTTTTTAATGCATTTAGCACAATTCTTTTAATATTTTGAGGTGTTAGACATGCACAAGAAAATAGTAGCTAAATAGCACAAATTTTAGTAGTCATAGTCTATTTTGTTAAACAAGTTGAAATGAAATTATGTGCAGTATGATTCATAAGAGCTACTCCCCAATCCTGGTTCAGGCAGGGACCAACACACTGCATGAGATCTTGTTACATATTGGGCCTTGTCTACACCTGTAGAAGAATGAGGCAGAAGCAGTAGAGTCTCAAGGCAGCAGAAATACCAGTTTAGATGGCAGGCTAAGGGTGCCACTAAAGGCTAAAAATGCACTTTGGTAGGCTTGTATACCCATCCCCCCAAAAGAAATAAAGCACATCAAGGTATGGACTGGGATAGAATCTCTCTTCTTCATATGCAAGTTTTTAACCTACAGGGAGGAATGTTTTATTTTTAATGTGGGAAAGCATTCAAAACTGACACCCACCCACTGAACTGAAACCCAACTCTTCCATTTCTGAATTCTACTATATCTAGGGGCCATCATGTGTGATAAGGGCATTTAAATATGATCTGGCACACATGCAAATATTACAAAAAACTTTAAATGAATGTCTAAATTGAAAAAAATAGACAATTTTAGAAACAGTTTTGAGAAAAGTTCTTATCCAAAGTACTTCACCATTATCAAAAGCCAATTCATTAGTCTGGACTGCCTGAAGTATCTGCATCCTTATAACTTCAATTTTTGTCTTGCTGTCCTGAAGCATTTGTTGAGCTGTTGCAAGAAGCTTTCTGTCCTAAAAAGAGAATAAAATGAAACATTTTTAAATATCTGTATTCCAAGTGAGATTCCAGCAACAGTTCACACATTTTCAAGAATGTGAATTTTGATGTTAAAAATTCAAGAATATTCAATAACCAGTAGAATTTGGACCTAGTATACATTGAAATACATTTTAAAACTTCCTCCTTTCATTATATTATTCCCACCTCAGTTTAATTTTCAAAGGGTGTCAAAAGCTTCTAATTTGACTTAAATAAACTTGTTAACTGCAAACACTTCCGGAAGATGGATAAGCATTTAAACAAAAATCAAACCTAAAAAAGGTACAGCCAACAATGTAAGTGACCGAGCGGAAGCCTTCAGAATGCAGAACTGCAGAACAATTCAAAGTTCACACAGAGACCAAAACTAAAATGTTACACTGTTGTACCCTATAATACCTTACTTATGATAAAGTGTCCTAGTGTTGATTTTGATGACATGTGGAACATATACACTCGTGGTTTAAATTCTTGCAAACCCATGAAATTGTTATAGGCTTTCATTGGTTCCAGAAATAAGTCACAATTTGCACCAGAATATCATTTGCAATGTCTGCAGCAGAGAATGTTGAGGACGTTTCCACAAATGAAGCATACTGAAAAACATGTTCATGCACGTGCTGGTAGTTTATAGGGAAAAGATGGCTTTTTAATATCTGGAGGTGATGGCATGAGCTTGCAAGAAACAGATCCCTTCTACACTAAAAGTACTGAGCTAAGTTTAACAGCATAATTTAACAAGTATAACTGAAACAGTGCCAGGAAAGCTACAAATTGAGTTTCAAAAAGGTCAGAGAGCCATCAGGAACCAATTCAAACTGCCAAAGTCATTGACATCCATTCAGTTCACTTATAGCAATCTGCATTTTTTAGTTCTTTCTCCACAAACCAACATTTAGGCTCCAAGAGGAGCACTACTAACTCACAGGAGCACATGGATCCTATCTCCCCCTACTGGGCTCAATCTGCCGAATCAGTTCTGCATGTTCCTGTGCAAGAAATTTTGCTGGTGCAGGATTGAGTAATCCCAAAGCAGTGGTTGGAGCTTACCCCAGGGCAAGGGGACAAAAGTCCCCTTACCTCAGGGAACCCCCCCCCCCAACAACCTCATTACCCATGCTGGATACAACGACTGCAGTTTCAGTGTCACTGCATCACGGCATAGGCAATTTGGTTAGGAGTGGGCTGTCAGTATCACTGCCTTTGTTGGCAAGACAAAGGAACACATAAAAGCACCCACAAATTGTGTTTTAATGCAGCATGATTTTCACAATGTATTTACGGAAGACAGTTTGCAATGCCACATAGGCTACCATCTATTCAACTTATTGGGATTAAAAAAAACACAGAAATTTATTGACCATAACCAGCATGATGCTATTTTTTTATTGAAGCAAGCATTTGTTTTACACTGCCTATTTTGCCCAAGTTGATTTTATGCTCTCAACTGAAAAGCTGATTTGCCATTTGTATGCAAGCTAGAAAGATGGTCATTTACATGGCTTTTTGTAAATCTTACCTTTGATGAACCATTTGAATACATGTGGATCATATTCTCTGCTCCTTGTTTTACTTTCAATTCTATATCCAACTGTTTTTTTAAGGCCATCAACCTGTTGTTGGTAGGAAAACGAGGGTCGCTGTTTGGTGTATCTGGGGTTCTGGGACAATCTGTGAATTACAGACAGATCAACTACATTATGCGACAAACAAATAACCAATGTTTCTCTCCCTTCAAGCAAGCCACTCTAGCAAGCGTGCAGTAATAACATCCAAAAATCATTGTTTCATCGTATCCTTGTTCAAGATCATATACTCAACATCTGGTATGCATTTTTATGAGATGATTTCAGTTTTTTATATGAGGACGCTTTTACACAAATTTGTCAAGCGAGTGAGGCATCTTTTTTTGTCCAACTCTTTTTTTCAGTGAACTATTCACAAATTAGAAAACATCCTGGATAATTAAAGCATTATCCAGCAATAGCTAGAGACATTTGTTTCTGGTGAATAAGATAGGATTACAGCCTTAGCCTTACTGAACACAGTGGGTTTACTTCTGAGTAAACACCATATTCAACATATCTCGCCATAAGAGATCTACCAAATAGATTATTTTACAAATGAAACCAGATAAAAACCAAGTGTGTGTAAATTGTCTCTATAGAACCTGTTGTGTATAGTATCTCCTTAATGTTCAATGTGCATAATACAGGTATCTCCTATAAACACTAGTAACTATTTGCTGTAAAGTTCATTTAAGCCATTCATTTATTATGCCAGGAATGTTAGAGATAGCACAAATGGAGAGCACCAATTGAAATGATTGCTAATTAAGAGAAACAAACAGGACTGACGATAGCCAAAGAATAATGCCGGTCACAGGGTGCGTCATTTGGGTAACCGGATCCTTTTACAATATTTATTATTGTAAAAAATATTGTACAAAATAGCGTTTACATAATTTGCTTTGTTTTTAAAAGTGTATGTATTTTACTCATTAAATTTGTTTTATATTCCAACAAAAACTTAGTTCATTGTTTTCTATTCAGTGAAGTTAACTATGGGGAACACTTAACTTTCCATACATTCAGAGATACTTTCAGAAATGAATGCTAAGAAGGTCAAATTCAGTTTTTACCACTATGTAACTTATTATGTGGGACGCAGTGGCGCAGCAGGTTAAACCACTGCTGCTGGGCTTTCCGACCGGAAGGTTGGGCGTTCAAGACTGCGCGGCGGAGTGAGCTCCTGTTGCTTGTCCCAGCTCCTGCCAACCTAGCAGTTCAAAAGCACCTAAATGCAAGTAGATAAATAGGGGCCACTTCAGTGGGAAGGTAACGGTGTTCCGTGCACTACGGCGTAGAGTCATGCCAGCCACGACCACGGAAGCTTGTCCTCGGACAAAATGCCAGCTCTACAGGCTTTGAAACGGAGATGAGCACCACCCCCTACAGTTGGTCACGACTAGACCATTCAGTCATGGGGAAACCTTTACCTTTAACTTATTATTTGGTTTCTATCACCCTTTTAATAATCCTATACAAGGCAGCTTACCTAAACTTTAAAAAAGAAAAAAAATACACAGTAAGTCACAATTATATTTATATAAAGTTACATTTGTGTGTATAATGATTTATAACAGAAACAGCTAAAGACAGACAGCAGATGTACGCTATATCAGAATCATAAGCCTGTTTAAATAAATTTTCATTTTTGTAGGGAGCACTTCTGCTTAGCTGGGGTATTCTTTCAGTAGACAATAGCACACCCTGGGTACCAGAGGTCAAAAGGTCCTCTCCTGGATACCCACCTGTCTTAGGGAAACCCAAAGGAGGGCCTCTATTCTGGAATAAAAGGCAGCTTTGTAAGTAAAGAGGGGATATAATTCCTGAGATATTCTGGTCCCATAATGTTAAAAACCTTAAAAGTCAATTGAAGTAAGCCTGGAAGCAAACTGGTATCTAGTGAAGCAGACAGATCTGAATAAGCATTTTGCATAAAAACTTCACAGACATATTCTGAATAAGCTGAAACTTCCAGGTCATCTTAAAGGGCAATTCCACAAAACATGACTGGAATCTAACAAGGAGCTGACAAGTGCATGAGTGACTGCCAAATCTGATGTCTCTAGGTAAGGATATAATTGGCGTTAGACACAAAGTTGGTAAAAAGTTCTCCCAGTCACTGCTATCACTCGAGCATCCCGGTGAAGGTTTGAATCCAGGAGAAAACTCCCAAACTGCAAGCCTGTTACTTCAGGGGGAGGGCAAACCCATCCAGAACAGGTGATTGGATAAGGTCTCTGACCATATTTTCACATGCAGCTCCCATTCTATTCCCAGGGGTTTTTTTTTGCAAGTGAACAAGAAGGTAGGAAAGTACCCCTTCTGCTTCTTAGGATGCAAACTACAGATGTGCCCCAATATCCACTGATTCAGTATCTACAGTTTCAGTTATCCACTCATTCCAAAGATACTGGGCTGTCTTATAAAAAAGATACAGGAACATTACACTTTTATTACCAAATTGCAGCAAAACCTCTGATGTGCCCCATGGTTTCAGGTATCCATGGGGCAGGGAGGTTTGGAACAGAATCCCAGTGGATACCGGGGCATGCTTGTATTTCCATTTGGAATAGTGCCTTTGAATCCAAATTAACTGATGCAGAGAAGTGACCAGGTGCCTGAAGGCTTGCCATCTGTGATAGTGGGTGGCCAGCACGCAACAGTGGGCGCTGTTTTGTGTCACCCTAAAGCAGTTTGTCCGGCTGTAGCATAAGTCCCAGCCCACAGGATTACTTCAGTCACCCAAATCTACTTAACTAGAAGCGAACACCAACCTTTAGGTACCAGAAAACTGGCTCACAACCTTGCAATGCTCCCATTACAAATATTTCCCTCTTCTAAATTAGATACCCCAATACAAGGGTGAGAAAAATGTGTTCTGAAATTACTCTTTTGGCTCACTTACCCTTTGTCACTTCACTCTCTATTTTACAATGCAAGTTATTTTTCTAAGCAACATTAATATTTAATGCACTGTAATATATTAACGCATTGAAAGTCACTCTGGTAGTCCCTTAATGAGAAAGACATAAGTATTTTAAATAAAAAAAACACTTTGTTCTCACACTTGTTACATACCTCTTTCTGCATTATCTTCCCGCCTCCCCCATCAGAATTCCTCCAGTTATCCCTCTTGGTTCTTTAGTGTAGGTTCCCACACAACATGTATATGCTTATTATATGGGATTGTATGAACACACACAGTGAAATAAGGGTATCACAGAGTTTGGAATAAGACACAAAATAAATTTTTCTTCCTGGTGCAGATTGCTATTGTTCTACAGAGGAAAGACACAAATATCTCTGTGGAAGCATGTCTACATGAGCTTGAGACAGTAATGTTAAACATAGAACATAAAGCATAAAACATACCGTGTTTTAACTAATAATGGCCAAATATCAGGTTACAATGCCATGGTTTATTTTATTCTGTGTCAACCTAACTGCCCTTTTGAGAAATTTTCACTTACAATTTATAAAATGTTGTTTTCTCTCCCTACTCATTCCTGCCCCAACCAACTGAACAGTTATACCTTACATAAAATGAAGAGCTGTATAAAAATGTTGTTCTAAATACTAAGTCACAGACCTGGGCAATGCTATAATGGAAAATAAGCTTATCTCATTTTGCTGAATTTCAGTCTCTACAGAAAACCTAATGGCAGATTCAACATTGCCACTTTTGAGCAAACTACCTCATGACTGAGACTTAAATCAATCAATCAATCAATCACTAGTATTTATATACCGCTTTTCAACACAAAGTTCACAAAGCGGTTTACAGGCAAATAATAACATTAACGTTAAATGGCTCCCTGTCCCAAAAGGACTCACAATCTAAAAGAATGAAGAACACCACCAGCAACAGCCACGATAAAGACACTGTGCTGGGGTGAGGAGGGACAATTGCTCTCCCCCTGCTAAATATAAGAGGACACCACTTCAAAAAGTGCCAATCCCTCATCTAATCTTCCTCTTGAAAGCACTGCTGAAACAGTTTCCTGCAATATTAGGAGAAAATTGCAGCTAAGGTAAAAAAAACAACAACCTTAAAACTCTGCCAGTATGCTTTGATAAGCATGCCTTAGATTATATTGACAACTCTACTAACAAATTGTATTACTGATGGAAAACATTACATTCTATAGAACAAGCTGATCCGAGACACTCATTTAAAGAGGAGTCTCATCCTTTGACCCACAACACTAGCAAATTTTGGAAGGATGCATCATCATAATCTATGGCACTCCACTAGAGTAGCAATGTGGGTTCATTCTGCTGGGCTGGCAATGTAACATGCAGCATACCAACATTCAAAACGCCAGCACCAGATGCAACATACCCAACATAAGGTGAAGCTCTCAAACAATCAAAATGGGTAAAGAAAGGGCACAATAGGGCAAACCAAGGCAGCTCACGTCTACTGGGCAACCTAAAGCCAACTAGGCCAATTCAGAGCCACTGCCTTCACTGCAAGTTTACTACTTGACAGAAACTTTTAACACGGTACGGACATGCAGCACAAAAGGATGAATTTGTCAAGAAAATCATGGAAGTCTTTATATCTTCCAACAGCTAAGGGAGTATCAAACAGGGCTGCAGTGGCACAACTCAAAAATTACATAGCTGTAACCTTGAAAACCTTTTCAAGGATGTCATTTTTTTATACCATTAAAAACTTGGAAAGTTCCACAAATTCATAACCATCATGTTTGAAGAGACAAGTGTTTCTCAAAGTGACACTGAACCTTCAGTTGTAATAAAATAAGATAGCAGATACAAAATTTATATTTCTTCATCTTTTACCTACTCCTCTAAAGACACAGTATTTCCCCCTATACAGTTATGCATTGCTTAGCAATGTTCCAACCAATGATATGATGGCCCCTGTTTGTTTACTGTACAGTAGCTGAAACCTTACCTTCGTGTTAGTGGTGACCTCAGGAGGCCCCAGAGGCATCCTCCATGTCACACCAGGCCTCCAAGGGCCTCAAAATGGTCTACAAAAGTCTTTGGAAGTTACTTCCTGTTTTTGGAAAACCACTTCCTGTTTGCTTCTGCAAACTGAAAGCGGCTTCCGGACACTACTGAAGGTCGATCTGAGGCCCAATGCAATCCAAAGGAGGCCTAAGGGGCCTCTTAAGGACACCACCAAGTTAGACATTTTTCTTTGACAACAACATAGCTTAACGACATGGTTACTAGAACGAAACCCATCATTAAGCAACACATACCTGTATTATTACGAACATGCATTAGTCACTGGCAGTATTCTGTTCTGGTTTTCCAATATATATGGTTGGCTCTTAGGTAGAGCTTCTCTGCTAACAAGTGCATCCAGGTGGTGGTTCCAGATGTTTTGGTCATTGATCATGGAGAAGTTCTGAATCTCCATACTGCTGCCAAAACATGTAGCAGGCAATGAAGGGGCCACTTAATTCTTATGTGGAAATGCAACAGGACAGAACAGTCCATAGAGTATAAATAAAAATGAACTGATATAAAGCAAATAAGCAAAAAACTGTCTTGGCCAATGGAAAGATTCATCATACCAAACTAGTCGATCACCTAGTAAGGCAACCTCACACAGAAGCTGGGTAGATTCTCAAGAGTAAGCTCCCAATCTGCTAGTTGGCTTGCCACTTAAAATAATAGTCTACACTGTACATTCTAACTAGTAGACTGATTTTCCCAACCAAGAAAGAACATGAAACGTCACAGCTGAGTACGTGGTGGGGATCAAGCTAACATTTCCAAGAATGGCTGAAAACCTACAGCTGATTGTGAACTGTACAAACTTAACATAAGTATTGCTACAACTCTGGTTGATTGCAGCTCTCCAGAGGGAAAGTTATCTTTTATTGACACAGCAAGTGCACTAGGGGTAAAGCACTCTTCTGCAAACCCAAGAGTGGCTGCAAGGAACTGGCCACGATGACACATGAAAAGACTTTGGAGAAACATGAAGAGGGTGGAGGAGAAAGAATATCCTTGGGCATCAAGCCACTATTCTTTTGCCTCTGCCACTCAGAATGCGTGGTTCCAGAGCTAGAGGTAATGCATACTTGACTCACAATGTAGCATTTGGCATGTTGAGTATCAAAGCCCAAGGGGTAATACTGGCCTCTGAAACCAATTAGCATCTTACCTCCTGCACAGCTTATAGGGAAGAGCCACCTGCTTTGTGTCTTGCTTTTCCTCAGTGCTCCATTAACAGTGACAGGAAGGTAAACTGTTTACAGGAAAGTACACAGGTCGGAGAAAATAGTTGGCCTGGGAAGCCCACAAAGGTCTTTCTGGCTGTATATAAGAACTCTCCTAAACTTCGTTCCCCTGTCTGAGCAACTTATCACACATAATGGCCACACAGGGGCCCATGCCTTAGCCTTCCTGATCTAGTCCCTGACCACCAGCTCATCTATGACATGCCTTCTGCTTCTGGCTCTTTGGGATTGTCTGCTTGCACCAGAACTAGACTTCTGGCTGCAGCCTGTCCTCAAAAGTTTGGCCGCAGCCTGAAAACACTCCTGTAACTTGACACGTGGAAGGAAAAGCTAGCGAAAAAGACAACTGATGAGAGAATTGTGATCTCTCCCCTCTTAAAAACTAAGGCTACAAAGATGACAGATAAAAACTATGGCAGGTTTCCTATACCACATAGACAAAAAACCTACAACTGCATATATAGACCGCAATATACCAATTCAAAACAAAGCAGCATTTGAGAATATTAATGTCACATAGACTATTTGTATGACTAGCACTTGTACTGTAACTTTGTATTCTGGTTCAGGCCACACAGTTGGTCCTTACCTATGAAGATTGCTTCTATATTTATTTAGGACTCTCTAGTTACTAACCCACATAGATACCACTGAAGCTCAGGTTCCCCAAGTGCCTGAACCACCAACATCCAACAAAGAGAGCGAAGGCACTGATGTCTCAGCTAGCCTATACAAAGCTAGCCCAGCCTTCTGACAACAAGTTACTCTGAGCTACCCAATGATGTGTGCTTCTCCAGAAAATGTCCCAACGCCCAAGATCTAACAAGATTTGGATTTAGCACATGTGCCTTATATTAGTCAACGAAACGGAGGTACATCAGGTTATTAAGCTCATAAATATGCAATACATACAAGCATTCCCTGACTTGCATAAAGGTTCGATTCTGGCCACCCTTACACAATCTGAAAGCTGGATCTCTTTCTGCACATGGGCAGCTCCATGAAAGAGTTTGGGATGAGCAGGGAAAAGAGCTGTCTGAGGAGAAGATGGGTGACCATGTATTACTATTATGGCTTATGAAATGCTTTGGGCAAGTCTGAAACTGCATTGTTGAGAACCTTATGTTCATAACATGGAATTGCCCAGTTTCACTAGTATTATAGCCATTCATTATTTTATTAAGTTGATTCATGCAATTATCTTTTCTTAAAAAAAAATACAACTATAGAAACATTTTCCATACTACAAGTGCCACCTTATCGTTTAACCGAAAGCAAGAAAACTGTTATTCTTTCAACCTAGACAACATGTAGTCTTCTCTTCACAGATGTTCCGAGTAGCATGCAAATACAAAAACTACTGGGCAAGGTTACAATCATTATGACTGCCATGTTTCTTCACATTCCACCATAGTAAACGCTGCATTTAAGTATTTCCTTTCACAGTGCTCCATATAGAAAACAAATATTCAAATATTTTAAAATGTGGATTAAATGTTAACACACCTCACTATGCAGAAAATACAGGCAACAAGATAACACAGCCCAAATTACTAATAATAGCAGTAGTATGCATAAATGGAAAAATATTGTTATTCATATGTTTATCCTGCACACTCTCTTCTTGCTTATTTGGTGGCTGAAACAGGTTGCATTTTTCAAAATAAGTGATTAATTAGGTTTCAGCTATTATTAAGAGCACCAAAGCTTCTTTTGCTATGCAGTAAGCTGATCGACACCAACATAGCACAAGAGGATGGGCAAATGCCACATGACTGCAAAAGAGGAATGCTATAAGACTGAATGTTTAAGCAAGACCTTGTCATTCCTGTTGAGAATCCATGTCCACAAGCAATACACCCAGACATATACCTGGACTCTGCTCTTTCTCAAAATCATTAGCAAATTTGCAGCAAAAAGAAGGACCAATATCTTTCCAGAATCATTAAGCAGAAGCATGATGGCTGTATTATACTTAGCAGATATACAGTTTATTCTATCTCCACATCTAGGAAATCTCCTTTTTCACCCTAAAAGGTAAAGGTTTCCTCACGACCGAATGGTCTAGTCGTGACCGACTGTAGGGGGCGGTGCTCATCTCCGTTTCAAAGCCTGTAGAGCCGGCATTTTTGTCTGAGGACATGCTTCCGTGGTCATGTGGCCGGCATGACTCCACGGAACGCCGTTACCTTCCCACCGAAGTGGTCCCTATTTATCTACTTGCATTTTAGGTGCTTTCGAACTGCTAGGTTGGCAGGAGCTGGGACAAGCAACGGGAGCTCACTCCGTCACGCAGTCTTGAACTCCCAACCCTGCGGTTGAAAGCCCAGCAACAGCGGATTAACTCGCTGCGCCACCACGTCCCTGTTTTTTTAACCCAAGCCAACAGCAAATAACATCCTTTCTGTGCAGGCAAAGGGCAGCACCTGTAGGACTAAGGTTTCCTTTCCCTGAAAAATTACTAACAAGTAAATAGGCATGCTCTGGAGTCCAATCCAAGTATCTCTTTTCCACCTCTTCCACAGACGGACAAGCTACTGTTGTTAGATATGAAACAGCTGGGCTGGAATAAAATTGTTTGCCTAATGCCATTTAGGTCACTAACTTTACACACTTTATAGTTTGATATTAATGTGCTAGGAAAAAAACACCCTGTAATTGTCACATGATAAATTCCGTGACTTGCTTCACCTTAAAATCTTTGAGGCACTGAAGGCACAGCTAAGTATATATTCCATGATAGAAAATAGCATTTTCCACGTTATTCTGAAATGATTTAAGAAGCAATAGAAATTACGTATTAATAGATCATCTGCAGTTCCTAAGCTCTAAAGACACTAAATACGAAAATCTGAAGGTAGAAGCTTGAAAATTCTGCTGTAATTTCCATTATGTAGAAGTTGATTAAAATTGTGTGCAAATTATGCTTTCAAACTTCTATCTTAATTGCCAGAGATCATTTTAAGTACTGTATTTGGGGGGGGGACACATAATGTACTATACCTGTAACATCTTCAGGTTCTGTTACAACAATGTGTGCATTTAATTCTTGTAATTTATGATGCAATTCTTCTAGTTTCTTGTTTGATTTTTTCAAAATATTGTCCACGTAGGCCAAGTTTTTTTTATCCGTAGTGACTTTCCTGAGGTTTTCTGCTCCTTCTTTAATTTTAAGTTCCTTCCTTATTTCCCGTTTAATTTGGTCCTTTACTTCATCTAACTTCTGCTGTACCATTATGTCTGAATAGTCAAACTTCTGTCCGATGCTCACGTTCTCAGAAACAAGGATACTTCGCACATCTCCCTAGAGAGGGACAAAAAAAATCCCACATCAGTTAATAGCTGATTTTGCCCAGAATGATTGTTTAAAAATACACATTTTAAGAATCCTTTTACTGATCCTTATCAGCAAATATTCAACATCAGCAATGAGACAGATTCATAGCTTAATACATTGACTGATAATTATAATTAACAGATTAAAATTTAAGGACACTTTTTTTGGCTGTATCTACTTTTAACCATGAGAGATTTAAGTTCTATTTAATTGGATTTCAGACTCAGCTGGGTTCTGACTGTTACACATATGAACTAATATCTCACATTTTATTTGTTGTTTTAACTTGTCTGAAAACAAACCTAGGCAGCAGCATCTAACTGTAACGAAAGGTTCCAGACTATTGCTTATGCAGCAAGCACCGGCCCAAGACATCTTGCACAACTCTCCTCCTTAATGAAGCTCCCTGATCTCCCCAAAAAACCACAGCCAAGAGTTGCAGGATTTTTAACAATGATGTGAGATGCAGTGTGTGCGGGGGGGGGGGGGGGTGATGCAGAGGAGATGGGAATAACCGGAAACTGCTAGCAGGGCATCCTTTGGTAGTGGATTATGTGCATTCGTGCTTAAATGAAGCTTCTTCTGAGGACTAAAGAAGCCTAGACATGGCATCCCATTACAAAGTTTCGAAAGTCAAAATGGTCAGCATCCAATCACACAAGAGTACATAATATAGGCCCCCAAAGCTCAGCATATACCAAAATCCACAGGTATTCAAACCCACAGATTTAGGTCATCCCCCAACCTCCAGAGGTTTTTCTGAGGCCCACAGAGGCTGCATGTGACAGCCTGTGTGGATCTCAGAATGGCTAATTAGGGCAGAAAAACATCAGTTCTGGTTTTGGTGAAAACCAGAACGGACTTTATTCAGCCCTAACAGCCATTCTGAGGGCCACAGAAGCTGCGGTCCATTGCATGCAGCCTCTGAAAATCCTCCCGTTCAGAGAGTCCAGGTGATATGGGGGGGGGGTCGGGTGGATTTTCAAATCTGCAGATGTCAAACCCATGGATAATGCAGGCCCACCTGAACTGAAAAGCCTTGAAGGTTGGCAAGACTTGAGATGTGCTCCAGAGAGCAAATCATGAATTTGGTAAAAACACTGAGCTGCCTGATCATCCAGCAATTTTCTCCGTAGCTATGCTCCCCACAATAGACAATGATCAATTCACAACAATCGCTCTGACCCCCACCCCAAAACACACTCTTACGCCTCTTCAGGTTACAGGTCTTTACCCAAGAAAATTCATAGAAAAATAGCAAATATTTTCTTCCTCAACAGAGACTGATAAAATATTCAATAGGAATGTGTCAAAGTCACTAAACCTGAGCTGCAGGTCATTGACCCTACACCTTGACCCTTCTCATGAGTCATAACATGCACCAGTTGTGCCTCAACTCGTGAAAAATTTAGTCATTTGAGTAGAGTCCAAGTCATTTTGAGAAACAAATCATGAAACAAGTTCTTGTTCGCATCCTTAAGCACAGATTCACAGAAAAAGTGAGGTGGCGAGGCAGGTGTATGTGTGGGAAAGCTAATTTAACACACCCTTCCCTGGCTTGTACAAAAAAACAACACTTCAGCCATTTCTTCTTATAGCAGGAACTTCCTCCTCCCATCTTTTGCGTACCTCCATCTCCCCTCCCTTGACCCAGTAAAAAATTAAGCAATTCATCCAATCATCTGTTCCTGGATTGCCCTGTTCTGTCTGTCAAATTAAGCCTTCCTCCCTTCAACCCACCCATCCTGGAACTAACCTATCCTCCTCCCACCACACTACATATGCTGCTGCCACTGGTCTGAAGGCTGGCTGCTAATCAGCCATGAGGTCTTTGGTACAATGCAAAAGTGGCAGAAAGAAAATATGTTAGTAAGCACACACACGCGCACGAGTCTGGATTTGAGTCATTTAGAATCCTGGCTTCTCTGAATCACTGACCCCAAGCTGCGAGTCAACTCAGGGTCAGTGAAGTGCATGACTCGCTTCAACATGAGTTATGAAAAAAAACTGACAGCATAGTTTTAAATTGTCAGTGTAACACACCATCTACTACAAGGTTAGAGTGCTAATGTAATTTACCCAATTTGGAGAAAACTGAATGCATGGGGATAATATTAAAATCACTCCTTTCCACTCTATTAGTTAAAGCAGTGCATCTGAGTAAAATGTGTTCTACCTAGTCTGCAGAATTCAGATAACAGTTCTACCACGAAAGCTCAACTTACAGAAAATGGTTGTTTGGAGGAGTACTCCGTGTAGTCACACAATTATAGTCACCATTCAAAAGGCAACCAATTAATCAGTGACTCAAAGAGAGATTTTTTTTTTTTTAAAGCAAGGGTTTATTTTTAGTGCCATGTTACCTGTTAATATACATTCCAAAATAAATCTTCACTGGAGCATTTACTGGGTTCCAATGAAATAACAGGTAATTTGTAAATGCACACAACAAAGTGATGGCAAATAAATTCACAGAAGGGGGTTGTGCAGTCCCTCAAAGACATCATCTTCTAGTGATCCTCCCTCAGTTTATGGAGAAGGAGGCTGCCACTGCCATGATCCTCTTCCAACTTGTTCTCAGTGAGATGGAAGAAAACTGAAATGCCTTTCTGAACTGATGGAGCTTTCATGAGCACAGTGCTGAACTTGAATCCAAGTTCTTTCATAGCTACATATTAGCAATATATTATTTGGAATATCTATAACATGTTTCTCAAACTGTGGGTCAGGACCCACTCTGTGGATTGTTAGCAAATTTCAGGTGGGCTGCACAGCACATAGCACTGTGGCCATTGAAAATATGCAAAGATGGGGCATTGGAAAGGGGGAGGGGTGTGTTGTTATTTTGCTTGTGTCAAGGTTGTAAATAAGTTTTTTTTCCCCTTTCTGATTCACTTTGCTATTGGGAAATGGCTGAGAAATAACCCAACTTACTGCTGCATTCTTAGGAAAACAGCAGGCTCTGGCACCACAATGACAGCACTTCTGGTGAGTCCTGGAAAGATTGTAATTCTAAAAAGTGGGCCCCTGCACTAAACATTTGAGAACCACTGATATATAACACCTAGCAAGAAAATTTAAATCTCAAAGTTTGGCTTGATCTTGATAAACTTAGGAAATCATGTTACTCTTTTGTTTGCAAATCTCATCGCATACTCAAAGATCACTGCCAAAATCTGGATGTGTGTTTTTCTATTAAAAGCTACTTTCTTTCACATAGTGTTTCCCCTTGTTCTACACAAGGGTTATGTTCAAATCTAGAGTCAGTGAATAAAGCTAATATCACATATATTCAAAATTATACTGAAAATCCCAAACATCCAGAAATATGCTTACTGGAATTTGGGGTGGGGGTATTGCCTGCAATATTCAAACTGTTTTTCTGGGTGGGGGAATGCTGATCATGTAAAGCTGAATTCATGGAAAACAATTGCATCTAAGACAGGGAATGGCTATAGCACAAACAGACCATGATGAATTTCCTAATTTTAAAGGAAGTTTGAAGAAAATAGATGATGGTGCAGAAGGGAGCACTATTGGACAAGTAGGCAATTTACAGATGAGCAGATTTTCTATGTTCGCCACTGAATCTTGCAAAGATGGTTGGACACTTGCATGTGGATCTTAGATACACATCATAAATCACTGCAGGAATGACGACACCCAAGAAGGAAAAAAAAAATCAGTGGATTGAGTTTTAGCATAATCTCAAAACAAAACACACCCCAAATTTATTGGAACTTTGCCAATTCTCCAATTCTACCAGGTAGTTGTTGGAAATTTCCAACTGATAATTATCTCTGAACTGCTGTTATTCAGGAAGTTTTGCAGAACTGAAATATGAACTGTTTCAATCTGATCATTGTACAATCAATTGTCTCTGTATGTGAACTCGGTGTCTGCAAATTAGCTTATCAGTAAGGGGTAGAATTGCTACTTCCCTCATTATCTGCACCTGTCCTCATTATCCACTGCGCAGAAACTTTCTGAAGGCTGCCTGGACCTTCAGAAAGGCACCTGCAAGCAGCACTGACCTCTTTAAAATGGCTGGCAGAAGCATCCCACAGCCATGTTTAAGGGGTCCATGCTAGTTGCAGGTGCCTTCTAAAGATCCCTGCAGCCTCTGTAAGGTCTCTGCAGCATTCAGAGATCTTTTGGCACTTCCTGCTGCACTCTGATAGCTTCCCAAGAACCTCTGCTGGATTCTCCTGATGGCAGATAAGGTACCTCTTGTACCTAACCTCCCTTAGAATCAATGGTTCATGATCTGTAAATTTGCAATCCATGAGGATTTCCAGGAACCTAACCCTAGCGGATAATAAAAACTTTACTTTTTTCCTTTTTAAAAAACTATTTTATTTATTTAACCAATAATAGAAGAATTCTCATCAATACAAACGAAATATCAACTATAAACTTAAAAACACATAATATTTAAACGTATACTAATTACCTATACATTGCTACATCGTTTTTGTAAAAACCTCCATTCTAATGTTCATAATACAAATCTTTCATTCTTAAACATCTTTCCGATCATTGCATTTTCATGCTACCACAATCTCTACCTGTTGAACAAGCAAGTTACTCAAGAATCCAAATATGCGTAACCTGCTTTTTCAGTCTGAGAATAAATGCTCAGTAATTCATAGTAGTTTAACAAGTAACACACCCACTTCATCTTGTTTGGATAAGAATGGATCATATGTTAGCTGTCTGAAAGTCTCTATACAAGAGATCCAGTTACACAGGAACAGATTTTAAAAGACAGGGTCTGAACTTTTCTTGGTTTTGGAATCCAAAATTGTCAAGATGGACATTAGCTGAACACAACATATACCAGGAAAAAAAAAATAATGTCCTTCTATTCATAACCAACAACAACATGAAAGGAATGAACATAAAAAATTAGGAATGAACATGAAAATTTTTAGAATATGGACTACACACATTCTGTTGCAGGAAAATTGGTACAGTACTTCCAATTCAAATAAATGTCCTCTAGGAGTATCTCATTCTACCCTCTATCTCAAATAAACCCAAAATAGTCAAATTAAAGCAAAGCACTGTGTTGTTACATGACACATATGTCAACATGTATATTTAGTCATAGATGCACACTAAGAAAATGTGTTCCAGGCCAGACTTGGGTTGTCCTTGACCAGGGCGACACCAGGATAGTGCTCATACTCACAATCCCCAGGTAAGAGGCAAAACCTTTGTTCTATGAATTGATGTCCAACTTTCAGTCCCTGCCTCCAAGATCTCTCTAGTAAAATTCCACAAGTAGCCACACCACACCCTGTTATCCTATTAATGCATGCAAAACAATGCCACAATCCTTGGGGCTTCCCAGACAGACATGATAATTTAGGTTCAGGTTAGGCTTCCCCTCACAAACCCCATTGCCAATTCAATCTGAATTCCATGCTAATTGAAGCATAGGTCCCCTAAGCAACCAGAATCACCTAGTTATACCATTCCAAATGTATGACACAAAAGGAAATTGTCATCTCAACTGGGGATGGAGGATTCATTTCTATCACAAAACACTGATCTGGAATGGACTCATCCTCAAAAGACTCTGTTAACCTATGGCTAAACATACTATTTAAAAAAGTCTCAGCACAAAACCCTGAAGCATATGTATTCTTCTTCCCTTGGGAAAAGTAACCCACTGCGCTGCATTATACATTCCCATCTTATCTGTAACCCATGAATCTTCATGCCAACTGTGACAACTGGGAAGATAACTAGCCTCTTTTCTGTGCCTCCCTCCTCAAAACTGAACAACAACACCTGCTGAGCAGCCTCACAAAACCCATCTCTGTCTTCCCCATAGGAAAATGCCTTTGCTCTCTTGTCTTGCTTTCCCCTACTTGAACCCATTACTCCTCTGTTTCCACACACACACACACACACACACACACACACACACACACACACACAC
>JAJKFI010000105.1:1187984-1223440 GCA_029204185.1 Lerista edwardsae | reverse complement strand
CACACACACACACACACACACACACACACACACACACACACACACACACCTTTCTCTAGGCTCCCGCTTTCTATACTGTCCTCACCTATTTAAAAAGCACCGCACTCTGTGCAGGAGTGAAATGAAAACCACCCCTCAATCTCCCACCTCAAAGGGACTGATTATACAACAGAGCAAACTGAAAGAGCCAGACAAAAATAGTTTAGAAATACATTTGCAGTATATTTCTTTTCAATGTTTAGTACAGAACTCCTTTTTTTTTTTTGCATGCCATACAGAGAGTTCATTAATTCTAATACATAAAAGAACCAGCAAAAGGTACATATGGACAGAGTATTATTTACACTAGTGGTATGGCTAGTTAAGCAAGTTTACAATCAAGTGTGCATGACTCAGGCTGATATTTATGCCACAACAGGTATCACAGAAAATCTGGAAATACAGAGACTCCAGAGAGTACAGTAACCTGCTTTACTGACAGGACTACAGGAGATAAGTAAGCAGTATGCAGCAGAGTGCACAGACCAAACCAAATGTATGTGCACAATTGTAGAAGCCAAAGCAAAATAAATGCCAAAAAAAAAAGCAATGGATCCTCAAAGTATCTTCACACAGGAAGACAATGAAAATAAAGACATTTGGATAGTTGCTTTTTCTAAGACAGGAAAAAAGTGTTAACACAGCTACAACTTTGGATATAATAAATGTGGGAGTGGAAAGGCACTAAAGTTAGCACATAACAGATGCCATCTGGGAAAGCAAAGAGTTAATTCTTCCAAAGTGACTGATGGAGAGAAAAATTTAAAAAAATGTTATCAAGGATTCTAGCCTATCCCCTGGTCAGAGACAGCATTTCTATTTATAAATACCCCAAGCTCACATAATCAGAATGCTGAATACTAGAAGCAGAAATCGGTACTGTGCATGTACAGCACAAGGTGCTTGTAGAACTAGCTGAACACACACACAGCAATCAGTTCGCTGAACTGTGTCTAACACAGGAAGTGAAAACAAGATAATTTCATTAGACAATAAGTCTTTTTGAAGAGCCCACTCTTTCTAAAGAAATACCCCACAATTTAAAATACTTCTCACTTTATGGTGAAGATTAAAAAAAAAAATCTGGTAAAGTGCATTGAGAAAATGAGGGATTAGGTTTTCTCCACAGATAACAGCTTTCCAACAGAATCACATGGGTGGTAAAAAGTGGTTATTATTGTGGAGAAAGGATCAATACAGTACAACTCCGCTATAACGTAACAAATAGGGTCCAAAAATTTCAATTGCAAAAAATGTGGGATTGCATTATTTTGAAGTTAAAGAAAAACAATACAGAGTCAGACCTTCCTTTAGGCATGATTTTTAATGTGATTCTGTGCACACTTAATCTGCAAACGAAAAAACAGCAATTAACTAGTGCAAGCAATTTCTCCTACTTTCTACTTACTGAAAACATGCCCTGGCAAGACCCTGACCCCCCCCCCGGAAAAAAAACCTAAATCTTCCAAAGAGCAATTTGTTCTCTAGGCTGCACATGTTCTAGTGCAGTGGTATTCAAACTGTGGGTTGGGACCCACTTGGTGGGTCGTGACCTGATGTCAGGTGGGTTGCGGAAAGCTGGGAGCAGCCATCTTGGAAATTGCAGACCTTTGTTGTTGTTGTATTCATTTTGTGAGTGTTAATAGTTTGAATTTTCAAGTGGGGATTTTTTTTTAAATTGTTCTTAGTTCATAGCTTTTACATAATATTTTGTCCTAATCTTGCTTTCTGTCAGGGATATTTCATGATTGTACAATTGCCGCAGTCCAAGAATGCCAATTTGCATTTCAGGAGTGTCCTTTTATTATGTTACAATGACAGCACTTCCTGCTTGATGTCACTTCTGCCACACCTTCACTTCCAGGTTAATGACATCACTTCCGGTGGGTCCTGACACGAGGGCCATTCTAAAAAGTGGGTCCCGGTCTAAAAAGTTTGAATACCACTGTTCTAGTGTATAAATATGGGACGTGGTGGCGCAGCAAGTTAATCCGCTGTTGCTGGGCTTTCGACCGCAAGGTTGGGAGTTCGAGACTGCGTGACGGAGTGAGCTCCCGTTGCTTGTCCCAGCTCCTGCCAACCTAGCAGTTCGAAAGCACCTAAAATGCAAGTAGATAAATAGGAACCACTTTGGTGGGAAGGTAACGGCGTTCCGTGCGCTACGGCGTAGAATCATGCTGGCCACCATGATCAGACAAAAACGCCGGCTCACAGGCTTTGAAACGGAGATGAGCACCGCCCCCTACAGTCGGTCATGACTAGACCATTCGGTCATGGGGAAACCTTTACCTTAGTGTATAAATGGTGCAATTCATTACTTTAAAAACATTAAAATTACCAACATGTCCCTAAGCTTTCTTTGAAATCATGCTTCAAGGTTCAACCTTGACACATAGTATTTCAAGAAAAGCTTTTTCTTTTGTTTTTTTTAAAGACAGTTTAAATATTTGTACTCTACCTCTCCTGCATTCAAGATGCCTTACAACAGCTGTTTAAAAAAACACACCACTTATTGTTTAAGGATAGTGAGAAAATAAAAGTAAACACATGTTTATGAACAAATAATAATAATAATAATAATAATAATACATGTATTTATATACCGCCTTTCTTAAGATCACTAGATTTCTCTAGTGATTACAACTCAAGGCGGTTTACATAGGCAGACTTTTTTCATAAACCCGAAGGTTTTTACAATTTACAGAAATGTTCTGTCTTTCAAGAACTACACACATTCAGATCTTCCTTTCTGGATTTAGCCTTCTTTCTTTAGCCACCCGTCTGTCTTCTGCTGGCTGATGCTTCCCTGCTCACACCAGAGACGCAGCTGACCTTCAGCACACTCCTCCTCCCACGAGGCAGCTGAAGCTCAGCTTCTAATCAGCCGCAGCTGCAAGGTCTGCCGCTCTCAGAGACTTCCTGCAGTCCCGAGCTCACGACCTTGAGATCTTCAGGTGTTATCTTCGGGCAAACGGAGGCATTAACCCTCTCGGCTAAATCTTCTGCCCACAAATAATATGCTACAGTATCCAAATAATATGCAAATAATATGCTACAGTATCCAGCTAAATCAAGAAATAATTAGCAGGTGTTACAACTAAAGGTACTGTATCTCTACCACATGAAACTCAACACAGAGTATTCCAGCACAATATCTACAGATCAAGGGATAAAGTTCAATAGGGCTATCCTCCAAGGGGATATATCCTATCTGGGATTGGGCTGTCAGGGGGATGGCTTTATGACAGCAGAAAAGTCCTGTTGTAAAATGGCCAGCAATGGCACACACAGCCTGTTTTGGTATCAGCGCTGCTGGCAAAGTATAGGATTGGGGCCTAAGTGATATCTAAAGTATGGATTTGGTACTGATGCCTCACTGCTAATACAAGCACAGCTTTTAATTAAATTTTAAAATTATATTCAGAAATACTAACTCTAACAAAATTAAGAGCCAAAATAGTACAAATAAAAAAAAAAGATATTGATGGAGGAGCATTTTCTTTATGACAGCAGAAAAAACTACATGGCAACAAATAAGAAAAGAGTTGAACTTCGGCAGTGAAGCTAGGTAACCTTAGCAATAAGATATATGAAGTTTTAAAATTGGTAAGAAGCGTTTTTGCTTAACAGTGCTTTCTTTTTTCTCAAATACACACCTACTAAATTATACTACCAGACTGAAAATCACTAATAAACATCATTTTTCATTAATGCCTCTTCAAATAAATCCTTTACAAACCGAGAGAGGGGGAGACATTAATGGAAGAAATTCCAATTAGGAATTCTGTACTGCTTTTTAATTCCAAAACTCAATTAATGTGAACTCCTGTGGTAGCCTTATTGTTTTACAAAGGATTGACACCCATCTGCTGGACTGTGCTGATCAGAGATAGGAAAATATTTCTTCACTTTTCTAATAAGACCTTCAAGAGATCTACATTAAATGCTTTGAGAGAGGAACTTTCCCTGTTAGTGCTCATTCAAAATCTATGCCTTTAAAATAGACCAGCAACTACTCTTGATTTAAAATATTCACCAAGTAAAAAATGAATTCAGTAAATGAGCTTATGGTACTAAAAATAGAAGATGAGACTATAGCCAATAGAAGTTTTCTAAAGGTTGGTAATTTTCAAATTACAAAATGAGAAAAATAGAATTACCATCTTGGGGCTAAAATTCCGTCTACAAAACAAACAAACTTTGCTATCAAAGAAAACACGTCTCCATTAAAGGAGATTACAGAGCTCTAAATGGGCAGCAGTTCAAGAATGCTACAGCAGTAGCATGTTTGATTTACACAACTCTTACTTATCCAGGGCTGCTTCTAACTTTAGAACATATCAAAAGACAGTGCAAGTTTTAAAATATCAGTTAATTCTATAATAAGCTTCTCATAAAATAAAATTAGCTCTACAAGTGAATATTAAATGTATATGCATTGTCTTTGAGTCCTCCATCACTTCAGCTGTTCCATAATATGGCCTATGTTAATTTTAGTTACTTATAGTTACTTATACTCCACCACATGCACCCTCCTATGTTTATATTAACTGATAATACAGTATACCAGATAAGCCTTACAAGTGGTTTGAAAATACAGAAGGCACATGCAGATAGGTGCCCTACAGGTAACAGCCTACATGCTGAAGGATGGACCCTGGCATACTCATTTCCACATGTAGAAACAATTTCCAGAGCGGTAGCCATGTTGATCCGTAGCAGACTTGCAACATCTCAAAGGCTAAAAAAATTACTGTTGTATAATGAAAGCTTCTGCTACAATAAATTTATCTTTAGGGTACCACAAGACCCTGTTGCTTTTACTGCAGCCATATTAAGTGTGAACACCTGTGCATATAGTTGTTCATGCAAATTCAGTGATCCTCTCACCCAAAAAGGAAAGAGCACATATCAAATAAATTGCCCATGCACAACTTCCTCCATGTGGTAGCAGGTTAATATTGTACCTATATGTTAAATATGCAATGCCAGTCAGGCCTCAAATTCACATGCAACTTAACTTGAAATAGCAACGTAAATTGGAATAGAATTATGCTGTAGGGCAGATGGGCAATCTTGGGAACTGGATTTGGTTACCAGTTGTCTAGCCTTATGCCAAGATTAATGGTGGAGTACAGAAGGGCTCTGTTACCAATTCCAAGTTAGCATCTGTCTTGGCTGCTGAAGAAGTCAGCTTGCCTTCAGCTAAATAAGAAGTAGCTACAAGAGAAAAGGACTTATTTCTTACACTCCCTCACTTAGAATCGGAGTGAAGGAGGAGCATTTTATCAATTCACTCATATGATTAGTTCATCTGTATTCAAACATACCTTGTCTATTACTCCTTTTGACTGGAATAATAACAATAGTACCACTAATCTCAATGGCACTTAGGCAGTATTACAAGCAAGAGAAACAAGACTTTCAAACTTGAAATTTAGATCTGTTTCTTTGAAAAAAGCAAGAGAAACAAGAAAGTGGCAAAGAATGAGGTGAATAAATGAAAATACAAAGTTGGGCTTTGTTTCAGTTACCGTATGTGCTTGTGTGTAAGTCTAAAATTTAAAATTGGCCAGAAAACCTGAAGTTGACTTATACACAGGATAATATGGTAAATGCATTGAGTCACATGGTAGGCAGAACAAGTCCCTAGACCTCCGGTAAGAGCAAGGTAGACTGCAGCACAGGCCTGTAAACCCCCTCTCATGTTGCTCTCAGGGTGCTGTTTTGCCCTATACTGTACTGCTAGGAAAGACTACTCCAAACATGTCTTTGGGAGAGGCTACAAATGAGGGCTGCTGAACACATCCAAAAGGCCTTGCTTTGCCAGAGCCGGTAAGGCCTCATCAGCTTCAAACAGGAGGTGCCTGGATTGGGAGGGGGGTGGAAATCAGGCAGTTGGAGGGAAAACAGGATGCTCCTGCAAAGGGGGGGAGAAAGAGATGTGATGGCCAGAATGAGCACTTTGTTCCCAAATAGGAACTCATTAGCTACAAGAGAAAATATGCAAATCTTGATCATACTTTCAGGACAGGGAGAGCCCAGTTATGGACACTGCCTTTTCAGCAATGCTGCTTCAGCTGAGCTCTTCACTTTGCAGCTCAACAGTTGAGAGATACTCAGCAAAGTGATGCTTCAGTAGAAGCGGCACTGCTGAAAGGACAGCCTGTTCGATAACTGAGCTCTCCTAGGACCTTGGCACCATCACCCCACTTGGTCTGCCCCTTCCTTCACAGTATTCCTTTCATTCTGAGGCCTCCTTCCATATCTCCCTCAGCATCTTGGCAGATGTGGCACTGTGGAAAAAGTATTACTGGGAGATCCTAGCAGGACGGATGAACTTCTGAGATTCATACCCGCTGGCCTATGGGCCTTTTGCTCCATATCCCTAGTCCAAACAATGAAACTGCTGAATAATTTTGGTAATAAGAATTTTGCATCTAGACAAGAGAAGTAGGATGACAAAGCAAGTTCAGAGGGCAGAAGCTGCAGCATTTAAATGGAAGAGACCACTTTAGTTTAGAGGACAGTGAAGAAGAGCCCAATTTTCACACTGCGGTAAAGGGAAAGTAGTATTCCTCCCAACATTCATGACAAAGGAAAGAAAAGATAGCCAAAGACTTAATGCCTTATTGATAAGAGTGGGTGTTGCATATGTCCAATGGTTACAGACAATAAATAAAGGCGAGGAATATTATGAAATGGCAATAAAATATCCAAGAAGATCTATAAATCAGAAAGGTGTGGACATGAAAGGTTGAGGGGGGAGAAGACATAGAACTGGATATAATCAGTGTATTGGCTGTACTGAAAGTCATGGAATTTGACGGAGTAACCCAGAGAATAGCATGGGACCAAAGCAGCATCATGAAGACCAAGGAAAGTTACCCTAGTGAAAAATATAAAATGACCAATCCAACAATTAGGACAATGGCCAACTAAAATGTTAAAATGGAAAAAAAAGTCATAAAAAGGAAAGAATGGCTAATAATCTCTTTGCTGTTTTGCTTGATTTATTACTATTATCAAAACTGAAAGATTGGCAGAGCAATCCTTAACCTCTCCCCTTGGGCCGATGCAAGCCACTTACATCGCCCCAGCACTGTCACACATGTGCCATAAAGCACCTGCATGCGAATGCAAGAATTGCTGGACCAACACAAGCAGCTTCACTAGTTCAGCATCGACACTGTGACTGCTGGGTAAGTCAATCCTGTGCAGGCTGAGTTTGGTCAGCATGGGGCCATTTCTGGGCATGGGGAAGACAAGAGGGAGGGCAGAATGGGGACAGGAAGAGGGCATTCCTGCGGGTGGGGTGGAACCATTAGGCCGCATCCAAACCACCATATCAGGACAACGTATTTGGGCCACTGCAGCCTGCTTGGATCTGTGCCTGCTGTTTAGAGCAGCCTATAGGGTAAGGTAAGCTTGGGGTAAGGGGACACATGCTCTTACCCCATGGCGGCTCCAGCGGCTGACCTGCACTGGATACAGTTTTAAAATAGACAGTATAAAAAAAGAATATTCTAACACTGTGTGAATATGCTTTGTACCTGAAAAGTTTGTAGTCCAGTTCCTTACCAGCGCACTTACCATATCAAATCAAAAGAATTCAAACGAAAGCCCTCTCAACTGGATTCGACAGTACTAGGTGTGCATATTGCCAGGATGAAACCCCGGGAAACTCCGAGTACCAGAAGTGGGCCATTTACAAGATGCCATTCTGAGAATAGGCCAAAATGCATTGAAAAGTCCTATACGTAAACTGCGCCAGTCCCAAGCTCGGACACAGTCCAACCACAGGTATGACTGCAGTTTTTCTCAGAGCTGGGTGTGCACATTGCAGGAAAGGCAGTCCGGGAACTTTGGAGTACCCGGGGTGGGCCATTTCCACCATGTCCCAATCTGTAAATGGGCCAAAATGCATGCAAAATCCTAAAACCTCAGACTGGAACCTGGTGGAAATGGCCCACCCCGGGTACTCCAAAGTTCCCGGACTGCCTTTCCTGCAATGTGCACACCCAGCTCTGAGAAAAACTGCAGTCATACCTGTGGTTGGACTGTGTCCGAGCTTGGGACTGGCGCAGTTTACGTATAGGACTTTTCAATGCATTTTGGCCTATTCTCAGAATGGCATCTTGTAAATGGCCCACTTCTGGTACTTGGAGTTTCCCGGGGTTTCATCCTGGCAATATGCACACCTAGTACTGTCAAATCCAGTTGAGAGGGCTTTCGTTTGAATTCTTTTGATTTGATATGGTAAGTGCGCTGGACTATTGGGTAAATTTAATGGCTTACTGATTTTGAATCACAGATGAAGAACGTACACTCTATCTTTGGACTGAACATTTGAATGGTCAAATACTGGTTAGGTATTTTTGAAGAACTAACTTTGTTAGAACAAAGAAGAAAATTTTAACCATCAACAGGATAGATGTTTATGTGAAGTACAAATACAAGGTAAATCGCTGGTATTGTGAAAAGCTTACAAAGCGAACATTGATGGGGTTCCTGCAGCAAGCAAGGCAAGAGTGATGGGCATTCATAGGCAGTGATTGTCATCACTGAAACATGCTTGTATTCTTGTTTGGAGAACTTATTGCATGTGGCCTCCAGGAGAAGTTTTACTGGGTTTCAACTTCTTCAAGTGGAGCAACAGCACTCACTTCTGCCCTTGCTAACAAACATCACCATGATGAAATGCAAGTGTTGCATAGTGCAGTGTTGCATCTGCACTAGCATTTTCGCAAACCACAGGCAGCATCAAAACACAGTTTGCACCCATAGTTCTCAATATACACGTCTATTTTCAAGTGTTGATTATGGATAGATTCTATTTTATTTAATCCCACACAGTGGAAATCCTGTCACGCACTAGTATCCTTGGCTTCACTGAATATTCGACAATATTTGATAAATCAGTTGGCCAGCATCCCAACTCTGTTCCAATTAGTCATAACATTTTACAGCTTATCACCTTTTCATAGACATTCCCCAATCTTTACAGCATTCACGTATAAGGTTCACAGAGTACCAGATGAAATTTTACCAGATAGTACCACAGAGTAGAAATGGAAAAATGTGCGCTTCCTTTAAAATTAAAGAATTGTGAAAATTTGTTTTGCTAATAGCAGCTGTACATTTTGAGAGTCCTCTAAATGTTTGTCTCTTGGAATCAATATAATTGCTGATGGGATACAATATAAAGTCACGAGAGGGAAGAACTTAATCCATCCAGCATCCCCCCCATGACAATTATTGCCCTAGCAATAGCCCCAATCCATCAAGCAGCTTCCAAGGACTACAGAGGGTGATGCTCTGGGATTTGCAGTTCAAACTCTACTGCTCTGCAGTACAGATAATGCAGTGTGCCATTCAGAAACCAAATGTATTTATACTTCAATATTACCTCTCTGTAGTTGTTTATCAATCAATTAATCAATCACTAGTATTTATATACCGCTTTATATACCGTATTTATATACATGCAATATTGTCACAAAAGGCTGTCATCGATCAAAGCGCTGACCCTGTACCTCAATGCTAATTGAACTTGCTCTACAAAACATAGGTCTAGCAAGGGACTCGTGCTAAATTATTACATTCTATTACAGGGCCTCAGAAAAGGAGAGATGGGGGAAAAAAGCAGGCTCTTTTGTGGTGGGGTGGAAAGCATATTAGTAATTAGAAGTGTGTATATGGAGCACAGTGACAACAGATAACATCCCAAGGATAACGTAAAGAGAAAACTAAAAGCAATCCGGGTATTTCACCACCCCATACAAGCATGGCAAACCCAGGTTCTGATGGACTATCCCCAGCATAGTCTGTGAAACTCAGAATACTTGAAATTGTAAAAAGTTCACAACAGTGTTTACAATCATTAGCCAAAGAGATGATCAGCCAGGAATTAGGGGCACCTCACGAGTTGCACCCCTGGCCCGTGCATCGCCCCCCCCCATGGAGATTGCTGCCCCCAACTCCCCTATAGCCTCCAGAGCCCGACGCAATGCACTTGAGCGCTCCAAAAGTGTCCAGCAGCCTTTGGAAAGCCTCTAAACATTACTTGCGGTTTTTATTGGAAAACTGGAAGTACGGTTTAATGGCCCTTCATAGGCTGCAGGATACCTTTGTAGGATGCCACAAGTGGCCTGCTTGAGAGGGCTCCAGAGGGCTTCCCTCCTTTGGCTGCCAGTCAGGCCCTTTTTTGATCTCAGGCCAAGGGACGAGGTGCCCCCTTCTCCTCCCCTCTCATGGGCCCGGAGAAAAGCACCAGTGCAGCCTCTGGATACTCACAGTGCAATCCTAACCAACTTTCTAGCACTGACATAGCTGTGCCAATGGGGCATGTTCTGCATTCTCTGGAGTAGTAGTCACAGAGGCCTCCTCAAGGTAGGAGAATGTTTGTTCCCTTACCTCGGAGCTGCATTGCCCTTATGCTGGGGCTGGAAAGTTGGTTACGACTGCGCCCTAAATCAGCTGTATGGCACCACTGAACTCCAGGATGCTATCAGTTGACAGCTCACGATGAACATACTGGCTTGGGCACTGCTAAGTGGGTTGAATGTGCCAGATGCTAAAAGCACAACAGAATGATGCTGTTCAAAAGCTAGTTTTGCAATGACAAAAGCACTTACCAGGATTCAAAGGAACAATGCAGATAACATGGAACATTTACACAACTAGCTGAATAGCCATTCCAACTCCCCAGGGAACTGGAAATTCTAACAAAAAAAGTGGTGTTAATATGGTCAATTATCTCCATAAGAGTAGGATTACCAGAAACAAAGGGTGACAGAGTGCCTATACCTTTAACCACTGTATAGAAAAGGGAATTTGGGCAGCTGCAGCTTTTGAACCTCTTCCATGATAATCAATCAATCAATCAATCACTAGTATTTATATACCGCTTTTCAACACAAAGTTCACAAAGCGGTTTACAGGCAAATAATAACATTAAAGTTAAATGGCTCCCTGTCCCAAAAGGGCTCACAATCTAAAGGAATGGAGAACACCACCAGCAACAGCCACGAGAAAGACACTGTGCTGGGGTGAAAAGGGACAATTGCTCTCCCCCTGCTAAATATAAGAGGACACCACTTGAAAAAGTGCCTCTTGCCCAGTTAGCAGGGTTTATGAGATCCATCCATTTAATTAATTATTTTAAGTGTGTGAAGGAAATATGAATTCGGTCATAGTAGCACACTAGTCCAATTTCAAACTGTGTTTTTAAGCTACCTGATTTGCAAAAATTGTAGTGCAGATCCAACACTATGAATAATTACCTCTAAAACAGAGAAGAGTGAAAGCATGAATGTAAGCATAAGTGGAGGAAATATATGAGCTCGTGGGTTGTGCCAGGTACCCTCATAATAGTGAGATGAACACTACATCTGCCATGCCATTCACATGGTTTGACACATCCTGTGTCCAACATATATCCCCTCAATTGTAAGTATGGGATAGCACCTTGAAATATGCTTGTGCAACTTCATGGGCAAAGTCACCTTCGTAAATTCTTGGCTTCCTAAATAGCAGAAAAGTGCTAAAGATTGGGAGAACTTCCTAGTTAAACTTCTAGCTTCCAACTATCCCCCCTCATTTTTCAGCCACCCCACATGTTGCTACTGAAGATCTTCCAACCTATAGCAGCAGCTTTTCAGTGGCTTCAGAAGGCACTGATACTGCCACTAAAATGGTTCCCGCTCACACAGTTGAGCAAGTGTAAGTTAGGATACTATGGGGATGCGGGGGTATATGTATACAAGTTAGGTTCATGGAGGGAGGAAGCAGCAATTGTGCTGGAACATAACTGGATCAAAATATGGTGTATTCTAAAAAGGAAAAAAAAGGCAGACATGAACAGGCAACTGCTAGCAGAGAAATAGTGTAATGTTATGTAATTAGTTTGCTCCATACTAACAAATCATTGATTGGATAGTCATGTAACTAAAATCCTCCTCCTCAAGTATGACACTTATGGGGATTTCTGTACTTATGGTGATTTCTGTGATGACTGAAGTGTCTTACTATTCAAAATAAGGGCACAATAAATATCTACCTGTGTAAGCATCTCACAGTGCCTGGTTCCCCCAAGGGAATAATGGATAGTTCCCCCTTCCACACTAGACCTTAGCCAGGACAAATAATGCCAAACACATTTATGAAGATAATGTAGCACGAAGTTTATAAGCAATTCTTAGAAATCCAGAAAAGTAAGATTATACTACAGAATAATTGATCTACTTCTTGGTCAGAACTGGAAAATTAGTCCACAAGCCTTAGGAACCAGCATTAATTATTTAAGAACCTGGGTGACCATGTACATGACAGCCCCTCCCCCAATTCTGCTCTTGTTGTTTCTCTTCTCTGCCTTCTGTACACTATCAAATCCTGGAAACAGAAGATGTGTAAAATACACAGTATGCTTCGTCTACAACACCATGTGTTATCAAGAAAATTGGCAGAGAACTGCAACACCAAATATTTTGACTTTTTCCATAGGAAAAACAAAAAAAGGCAAAGACATGAAGGCAATATCAAGTACTTACAGGCAAAATGCAGAAACCCAAGCCCCCCCCCCCAACACCAAAACCCGCAACCCATTATTTGTTGGAATATTGCTATTAACATGTGTTTTAAATCTTGACCTTCTGGGGGATATAATATTATCAAGATTAATAAGCCACAAGTTCTACAGGTTTTGCATAACTAGATCAACAATATCCTACACTAGTTTAAAACAGGTTGACAGTTTGGAAAGATCATGAAGTTTCTTCGCAGACTATGGCAGTGATTATACCAGTTTTCAAGCTAGGCCTTGCCCTCCAGCCCTTTTCCCATTATACAGTACATTTAAGAATGAAAGAATAGTTGACATCCACCCATTGTACAGTTAGTGGTAAATATATGGATACTTTTACTACTATAGTAATTATGTTACAGCGGCATATTATGCAAATATGGGCCTCTCTTCATTTCCCACTTGCATGTAAAAAAAAAAAAAGGATTCTAGAATGTGGACCTTGATTGCAATACTAAGGGCCCAATCCTATCCAACTGTCCAGCACTGATGCAGTCATGCCAATGAGGCATGCACTCCATCCTGGGAAGAGAGGATAGTCATGGAGGCCTGCTCAAAGTAAGGGAATGTTTGTTCCCTTACCTTGGGGTTGCATTGTGGCTGCATCATTGCTAGAAAGTTGGATAGGATTGGGCTCTTATTATACCACTGCAAAATTTGGAGTGGTGTTATAAAATTTATAATAATGTTAATACTAACAGTTTTGTAAAAAACAAAATGTCCTGTGCTACGTGTGTCCGTCCCCAGATTTACTAGGCCTTCATGGGGCGGTGAGGGGAAGCCACAAAAGCAAGCTGTGCAGCTCATGGTGCCTGATGCGAGGAAGCCTGCCAGAACAGTGCAGCCAGAAAGCATCTGCTGCCATCTGGGTACAGGTGCAGCCTCTTGTGCTGGTGGGCTCTGAGCCACCTTGCCAGGATTTGGCCTTGGCCATCGTGCTGGAGCCTCAAGAACCTTTGGGTAGAAGAAGGCAGGAAGACAAGGAAGAGGGGTAGAACACCTGGGGGCAATTATTGTGTCATTTGAGTTTTGAGTTCAGTGATCGATTCAGCACCGAGAACAACATTGCACAGAACGCACTGTGGCTTCTCTATGCCACTGCTGATCAAGGTGGTAAAGCCAAATTTTAGATAGTCTTCATATACGTTCCTCTTCCTTGTGTGCCGAGACTCACCTAGTCATGCACACGGAAGGCATGACACATCCACTTGGAAAGAGACCCAGGAGAGACTTCATCATAAGCATACACACACCCATAGCAAGGCTAATTCCATTGCAGCCATAAGCATTGAAGAAGTTGAAGTTTAATGGCAGATTAAGTTTTTGGCTCTTCCCTAACCCCAATGAAGCTTCCAAGACGGGCGGTGCCCAGATTTTTAAGATGGCTGAACCAAGATCTTCACGACCCCCCAAAATTGGTTCACAACCTCTTGGGGGGGGGGTCCCAACCCCCAAGGTTGGAAAACACTGAACGATTTTGGACATTTATGGCATCAATGAAGATTACTGTCAAGCCAGGTTCAGGACATACTCGAGCAGAGGTGGCCAAAATAAAGGAGGCCACTGTGCACTGGCTCAAGCTGACCACCAAAGACAAGACCACATTCATGATAGGTGTATGTGACTCCCCCAGAAGCCCACCTGTGGATGATGGGGAATCTCCCTTATGAGGAAAGGCTACAGCATTTGGGGCTCTTCAGTCTAGAAAAAAGTACTTGGGGAGGACCCAGAGACGTCATTCAGTAACGAGCTGCCAGAACGCGAGGCGGGACTTACCGCTTGATTGACAGGCAGTCCGTGACGCGTCGCTGCCTGCCTACCCGCCACGGGGGCTCCCTCCGGGTGGCACGCCCCTCCGCGGCTCACCTAGGCATCAGCGCGCCCCCCAAGCAAGCGGGCACCCCCTCCGAAGCCAGGGGTGCCTGCGCAACGGTCGGACAGACAGCGACGCATCACGAACGGGCAGCCAATCAGGCGGTAAGTCCCACCTCGCAGCTCGTTTCTGAATGACAATACTGGGGGGACCTGATTGAGACCCACAAAAAATTATGCATGGGATGGATAGAGTGAATAGAGGGATGCTCTTTTCCCTCTCACAACATCAGAACCAGGGGACATCCACTAAAATTGAGTGTTGGAGGAATCAGAACAAATAAAAGGAAATACTTTTTTACCCAGCAGGTAATTATAATCTGTTGAACTCCTGCCACACAGGCGACGATGATGGGGTTTGGCTTAGATGTCTTTAAAAGGGGATTGGACAGATTTCTGGAGGAAAAGTCCATCGCAGACTATAGGCTACGATGGATGGTTCAATCTTATTTTAGACGTAAGTTACCTTGGAATGCCAAATGCAGGGGAGTGGCAACAAGATCTTGTTGTCTTGTGTGCTCCCTGAGGCATCTGGTGGATCTCTATGAGATAAAGGAAGCTGGACTAGACAGGTCTTTGGCCTGATCCAGTGGGGCTCCTATTATGATGTGGACTTGAACTGCAAACTTTTGAGAACTTTCTGGAGCTTGGACGGAATAAGGGGGTATGAGCAAAGTAGTCCTGAGGGCAATGGATTGGATGGGGGAAGGAAGGTGGCGTCACCTCACAATGAGCAGACTCGTCCTGAAGCCCGCCCCACACCCCACTCATCCAGTGGGTGCAATTCGAAGAGTGGCTGGAAGAAGGCTACAACATAGCCTGTGAGTGATGGCCAATAACAGTGGGCCCTGCAACAGAAATGGAGAAGTCCAGGAGGGTGTCTACAGAGGCCCTTGTTTTACGTGTTGGTAAGCATGCCACTATATTGGGGACTGCCCTTTTATGGAGCATGATGGGGTGGGGATGGGTCGTGACTAGTGTAGGTCAAGACTGTGGGGTTAGGTCTACAACCCATCCCTGGTGTCAAAGGCACAGATTGGAGAGTTTTTAAATGTTTTACTTGATTTTGGCATCTCTGTGTCCATGGTATGCATGCACCTATTGCTGGTCTTGCTCCCTGCTTGATGCCAAGCCTCCACTGCATGCTTGCAATACCTTTCCCAGCACTTGCAATACAAGCCCGGGGGACCTATTACATGGCTAATTGGATCATAGACATGGTATGGATAAATGATCTCTTATACCTGTTGCTATTCAGATGCAATGCTCCAGGGTTCTGGGGGACACTCCAGAGGTATCTGCCGCCGCCCCCCGCCCAAATAAAAACTACCTTCATTGATTGTCAAGGAAAGATGACATAGATGATGGTCCCTCAAACCTGGGGACAGCAACACCAACCACCAAGAGAAACTGTGGGCCAAGATGTGTTGGAGACACCTATTTTCAGCAGGTGCAGTAAGAGATAAGTGAAGGGACTGTTATAGATATTCAGCAAGTAGTCTTTTACCCCTGGGTGGAGTACTGGGGGGAGGCTGTGGTGGTGGGTAACCAAGATCCCACTGGAGGCAAGCCAGTGCAGTTACTAGGCCCCCTCTCCTATAGTTCACATTCTCCAATATAGTCACATCTTGGACTAGGATGGGCACCAAGGACTGAAGAAAACCCTGGCCCGAGACCAGGAATCCCTTTTTCTGGCCGTCAATGATAGTCAATATCTGGTCCCATTGCCAGACTTGCCATATATGTCAGAAAGGCAAACCACAGAGCCCTCCCAAAGCAGCTATACACCTGTTTGATCAGCATACCATGGACTTTAATAGGCCCAAAACCTTGTCAGCCCATAGGGGATGCATGCAGAGTTTTGCTTCACAAAAAAACCTGGACTATAAACCCTAAGAGGAAAGAAAGGAATGGCATGGGATAGGTGCAGCTTGTTTAACTAATAGGCCACATCCCTTCTACATACAAATGGTTTTGCTGCCGTTTGCCCTTATATCGATTACATACACCCTTCAGTCACTAAGTCATGTCCGACTCTTCGCGACTCCATGGACCACAGCACACCAGGCCTCCCTGTCTTCCACTAGCTTCTGGAGTTCACCCAATTTCATGTTCATTGCACATATACCCTTACAGATCTATAAAACACCTGCAAGACGTTAACTTTACAGAACATTTGGTTGATATTTCCAATGCAGACTTGGGCAGAGTACCTGCGAAAATGTTGGCATACCTCAACCCAGTGGTTTGCCTGGGCAAAGGCACACCTAACTCTGCACTGCATTAGGTTGTAAATAATTTATGGGGGGGGGGGAGAGAAGAAAGCTGCTCTGCTCACATTGTCCTGGCTGCCCCCAATACAATATTAGGCAGTTAACATTTCCTCCCTTTAGTAGTAGTAATCACAGTTTAGGTGTCAGCCCTTCAGGCCTTTTTAAAGGGGAGAAAAGTTAGGAAAGGGAAGCAATAGAATCATGAGCACCAGTCGTAAAGAGACGGGCCGTTTCTCCATGCATAATTAACTCCGCGTTGGGTTTTCACCGTTCTTACCGTAATACTTTCGAGACACAGCTACACTGCGGGGGGGGGGAGAGGGGGGGAAGAGAACGGGTGGTGGATTTCATAGAATAAGTTTTACTTTTAGTTAAAGAACCGGGGCAAGGAAGGTGGGGAGGAAACTCCTCGGGCTCCCCCACCCATCCACCCACCTACCTCGGCCCACTTAATCCCGAGGAGGAGGAGGAGAGAGAAGCGGCTCCAGCAAAGGAGATTAAACGCGAGGGCAGAGTGTGCGCCAGGGAGGCGAGGAAGGGGGCCTGGAGGGGGCGGCTCCACCTCCGTAGCAAAGAGGCGGGGGTGGAGGGAGGCTCCCCTGGCCGTGAGGGGGCAAAGGGAGGAAAGAAGCGGCCGTCACTTTTTACCTCCTGGAGCTCCGTGAGGAAAATCTCCCTCTCCGCCGCGTTGGACGCCATTGCTGTCGGGTCCGGGCTCCGCACCTGGAAGCCGCCGCCGCCACCACCGCCGTGTTGCTGCCACCGCCGGTGGGGAGGCGGGTCTCGGCCACGCGGGGGGGGGGGCGCTCGCTCTCGAGACTCAGGCGGCGGGAGGAGGAAGCAGAGGCGGCGGCGGGGGGGCGTCAACCCCCTCTTCTCATATTCACATGGAGGGGAGGGGGCTTCGCGTCCGGACGGACGGGCGTCGCGCTCGCTCGCTCCCGCGTCTCGCCTTTTTCCCACCCACCCGCCGCCCTTCGCGGCTTCCCCCGCCTCCTCCGCTCTGGCGCCTCCTCTTTCGCCGCCGCTCCTAGTCGCACCCTTTGGCTGTCACCCTGTCGCAAAAGCAAGGGCTGCTTTGCGGCTCTCGGGGCACGTGACTGGGTGGGGGGGGGGTGTTACCAGGAGCTGTTTTCCCCGTAGAGGCACCTGGAAGTGGGAGGGAAGGGCAAGCGACGCTCGTAGGAGGTGGGTGCAGGGGAGGGAGAGAACGAAGAGTAACCCCGACTGACGCACAGCCGGGTCTCCTTCCGTCCCTGGGAGGCGGGCGGGGTTCCCAGATCCACCTCTGTCAGCCGCGATAGCAACGTAGAGCTTCCAGACTCCGAGCCAGAATACTCAGACTCAAAGAGTTCTATGGAACATTCAGAAGCGGAATCCTCAGAGTTCTACATTCTGGGGGCAAACGGGGTGGCCCGACGCATTCACGTCCGGCTTCTAAGCTTCCCAGCAGCATCTGGCTGCTGACGATTCTTTTGGAAACATAACGCTGGAGTACGTGAATCTGTGGTCCGATCCAGCAGTGCTTTTCTTCCAGATTTTACATTGTTTTATTTTGATCTTGTGGTTCCTTTTTTATCCCACCTATACCTTAATAACTCCCCAAACAGCTACCAAAAAAAGGATAAAAATCATAAATATGATATGCCGAAACAATTTAAAATGGTAAACTCAAGACAGGCAAAACACACACTCCAGCAACAGATATAGAAACAGCTCACAAGCCCAAAGCTTGGTGGAACAGATGTGTTTTGAGCTCCTTTTTAGAATTGGGGGGGGGGGTCCTGAACTTCCTGAGGCAGGGAGTTCAGGGAGTGGGGGTGGCTATCCTGGAGAAGGCTCTGCTTTCAGCCAGTTGGCCTTCATGCAATGAGAGAAGTCTACACCAAAGATCTGGTATCACAGAACTGCTCTCATGTCACAGTTATCAACATTACACTGCAAAACAAAACGTTTCTGTGGAGCAACTATGTACAGGCAAACCACCCCCAGGCATAAGAACACGCTATTCCAGTGATGGCAAACCTATGACATGTGTGTCAAAGGTGACACGCCACAACATTTGGGATGACACACCAGCATTCACCAACACCAGACAAAAACTGTTTTGCACATTTTTCATTTTTGTAATTATTTGGTGTTTCTTTATATAATACATAGCACCACATGTAACTGGATTGTATTTTTGTTGTTGCTCATGTTTAAATAAATGAATATAAAGAATTGTTTCTTTTTTGTTTGCAGGCGGGGTGTTGACACGCCACCAGAGTCAAGTTAAGCATTTTTCAAAGTTTTAACACACCGAGCCCAAACGTTTCTCCACCACTGCTTTATTCTCTCTGTTATATATACACACAGAGAAAGACTCCTTGCAAAATATTTGGAAAGACCCTAAGAGTACAATCCTTACCTGCGCTGGAACAGGCAGGACAGTGGGCCTGAGCTGTACCCAGTGCAGGTTGGGAGCAGGCTGGAACCCCGCCATGGGGCAAGGGCACATTCATCCAAGTGGCACATTGCCTCCAGTGGTACTGCCTAATGGCTGCATCTACACTCCACCCCCTCCCCGGTCCACCCCATGGCACAAATTTGAGTGGGCTACAGCAGCCTGAATCGGAGCCACGCAGTCCAGGAATGGTGATTTGGATCAGGCATAACTGCAGGATCCTGACTCCTCCCCCCTCCCCAGGCAACTCTGCCCTGAGGACTGCCCTCCCTTCGCCCCAACCCTGGCAACATCCAGAAACCAATAGGAGAACAAGTCAGTTTCCTTGGACATTCAGCTGGAGGCTTTAAAATGACAAATTCTTCAACAAATTCTTTTCTTTAAAGAAAAACTTTAAAGGGAGATTAGACAAGAAAAAGTCAAATTAGAGTTTTGGATGATTCGTAACACCACTCGTAACTTCACAGGGAAGACTTTGCTGACATGGGTCTTTTAAAAACACATTAGAGCTTTAATTAAGTTAGCATTTCCAAGCAGATACCTCCAATTGCAACTTGTAAATGTGCTTATACTGTATTGTACATTTTTATGCTTGTTATGAGATCAGCCTTTTTGCATTTTCTCTTGCAATTGACTCTGCTGTTGTGTTTATGCTTTTTCACAAAAAAAAAAAAAAAATCCCTGTGTACCCCTGTATGTCTGTATACAGTTTATCAATGCTGCTGAAGATTTGGCTGCATGCACATGATGCATTATTAAAGATTATTAAAGATAATTATTTAAGATTATTAAAGATTATGTCAATTTTTGTTAGTCCAATACTATGCTTACCTACTCAGAAGTAAGTAGTATGCCCAGTAGGGCCTACTTCCAGGTAAGTGTGTATACAATTGGAGCCTTAGTATTTAAGGTGACACATGATGTTTATTTTTATCAAAACTAAATATTTTGTATATATTATCCTTAGCCATTAATGACTAGTTTACAGCAAGAATAACTCCCAGCTGATCTGCAGTAATCCTATGTGTACAACAGTGCAATCCAACTTCCCTCTGGCTGGTCTGATCAAGCACTGTCCTGCACATGCCATAAAGCACGTGCACGCCAGCGCTTCTGGTGCGGCGCTGATGCAGTCACCTGCATCAAGGCTGCAGCATTGGCACAAGCCCCCGGCGCGCTGCTCTGGAGCCAGCCAAGTTTGGTTGGCGCAGGGCCAGTTCTGGGCAAGGGAAAGGAGGGAGGGAGGGTCAGGGAGTGGACGAGTCGGGAGGTGGGCCGGCCTGGGGAGTGGAGTGGAGTTTGGATGCAGCCATTAGGCCTCATCCTAACCCCCGGCCCCAGCCCAGGTGGCCCCAATTCAGGCCATGCAAGGAGCTCGGATCAGTGCCCACTATATAGCAGATCCAAGTAGCCCATAGGTGCAGCTGGCGCTTACCCCGGGGCAAAGGCACGAACCTGCCTTTCCCCAATGGAAGCTGCAGCGCAGTCCTAAGCTGCACAGGATATGGCACCGGCTCACTGGCCCGTGCTGTTCCAGCACAGTTTAAGATTGCTCTTCAAATGAGTTTCATTTAAGTCAGTGGGACTTCAATCTGTATAGGGTTCACCTGCATAAGGACATGTTAATTTAGTGTATTTATTTTGAACCATTTATATCCTGCCACATGCTCAGAGAGACTCGAGACAATTTGTACACACAGATGCCAAGATGTCATTATTGTATCATAATTCAATATAGTTGTTGAGCCGCATGTTTTTATAACCCGTGGCATTCCTAGAGCCGAAGGAAAACACTAAGTTTTGCAGGAGCCTGAACTCCTGTGTCAAGCGGGCCCACCCCCTTCGCCTTCACAGAGAGCAAATTCTCCAAGCCATGAATGGCTCTGAAGGCAGAAGCAGCGGCACATGGGCACCCAGGGGATTTTTCCCTTACCAGGGAGGGGAATGGTACTGGCCTTGGGAACTGTCCAGGAAGCCCTCAGCCCCCACTATGGGCCTCCCCACTGCTCCAAATTGCACTGTTTTGCAATTGGAGAGCATTGCTGGTTTTCATGCCAACTGGCTACAGGGCTAGGACAACTGGCTAGGGCTTGAGCCATGCTCATACTGAACATCAAACCACCGTTCCTAAACAATATGCACTACTGGTATAAACTTCTCTTACCGAGGCTCAGAAATTTTCTACCACACTTTTCCTGTTTACAAGTTTCACTGAAGTTTCCTCTTTTTGGCACTATTGAGTACATGGCTCCTTTCCTGGATATACTACACTCTCAATGGGAGGGGTCAGAGCTCAGTGGTTGAGGACATTCTGTGCTTGCAGAAGGGCCAGTGGATATTGACACTCGAGTGTCAATATCACTACTTTGATATTTCCACTTGAGTGTCAATAAGAATTGCGTGTTATTGACACTCCTCTGTCTCATATGACAATGCTATCAGTAGAACAACACAATACTGTGATGATTCCATAGTGTAGTGGTTATCACATTTGCTTTAAGAACATAAGAACATAAGAAGAGCCCTGCTGGATCAGGCCAAAGGCCCATCTAGTCCAGCTTCCTGTATCTCACAGCGGCCCACCAGGTGCCCCAGGGAGGCATGAGACAACAAGATGCTTGCATCCTGTTGCCACTCCCTTGCACCCGGTACCAGTAGCCCACCACCTTTGTAAGGAGGTTGCACAATCCATCATTACCTATAGCCCACGATGGACCTTTCCTCCAGAAATCTGTCCAATCCCCTCTTAAAGGCATCAAGACCAGATGCCATCACCACCTCCTGTGGCAAGGAGTTCCACAGATTAACTACCCAGTGGGTAAAAAAGTACTTCCTTTTATCTGTTTTAACTCTCCCAACCCTCAGCTTTAGTGGATGCCCCCTGGTTCTGGTGTTTTGAGAGAGGGAAAAGAACATCCCTCTATCGACTTTATCCCTTCCATGCATAATTTTGTATGTCTCAATCATGTCCCCCCTCAGGCGCCTTTTTTCTAGACTGAAGAGCCCCAAACGCTGCAGTCTTTCTTCATAAGGGAGGTGCCCCAGCCCCGTAATCATTTTTGTCGCTCTCTTCTGCACCTTTTCCAACTCCACTATGTCCTTTTTGAGATGCGGCGACCAGAACTGGACACAATATTCCAGGTATGGCCTTACCATCTATTTGTACAATGGCTTTACATGCAGAAGGTCCTGGGTTCAAGCCCCAGGGGAACTACCTAATTTTTTTCCCCATTTTCCTGCTCTGTCCTACCTGTAAGGATTGTGGCCAGGGAGCTGAACTAATACAATCTCATTATTCCCCCTTACTCAATTTAGGAAAAAAGATCTGGGTTAAGAATGTGATAAATGCAAGTCAACAAATTATGTAGCAGAATACGAAGAGCCAGGAAGGGACTGCATCTCGTATGACAATTCTCGTTGACTGCATTTATCACATTCTTAACCCAGATCTTTTTTCCTAAATTGAGTAAGAAGGGGGGATAATGAGATTGTATTAGTTCAGCTGCCTCGCTGCAATCCTTATAGGTAGGACAGAGCAGGAAAATGGGAAAAGAAAAAAAAATTAGGTGGTTCCACTGGGGCTCAAACCCAGGATGTTCTGCAGTGATAACCACTACACTATGGAACCATCCTGGTAGTTTGCTGTTCTACTGATAGCATTGTCATAAGAGGGGCTCACACCCAGGACCTTCCGGCATGTAAAGCAGACATGATAACCACAACACTATGGCACCATCACAATAGTTTGCTGTTCTACTGATAGCGTTGTCATATGAGATAGCGGAGTGTCAATAACACCCAATTGTTATTGACCCTCGAGTGGAAATATCAAAGTAGTGATACTGACTCTTGAGTGTCAATATCTACTCCCTGCAGAAGGTCCCAGGTTCAATTCTTGGCACCTTCACATAGGGCTGAGAAAACCCCGTCTGAAACCCTGAGAACCATTGCCAGTCAGCATACACTATACTGAGCTAAGTATATCTGAGCCACTGTTCTGTTCTACATAATGTTCTGTTCTACATAATGTTCTCTTATGAAGAAACTATATGGACCAAGATATTAGAGATCCTTCAGCCAATAAGGATTCTTAGGGCCCAATCCTATCCAACTTTCCAGCACCGATGTAGTTGCAATGCAGCAATAAGGTAAGGGAACAAAACTTCTCTTACTTGGAGGAGGTCTCCATGACCTCCCCACTACCACCCCACCGCAGCACACACCCCATTGGGATGGCTACATCAGGGTTGGAAAATGGGAAAGGATTTGGCACTTAAGCATTTAAGATTCCCCCCTCACTTATTTTGGAGAGTTGTTAAATGGGAAATATTGGATTCAGAAAAGGGGAGAAATGGTGTTTGAACTGCAAACGTTTCAGAGGGAAAAGCAGCAAATGATACAATTCTAGCTACTGAAAAAGAACATGCAATTTTACCTTCAGATAAATCAAGTGTTTGTTCCTTCTGGAGGTTCCTCGATGCCAAAGGTTTCCCTCTGCAGCCCTCACTCCCATGATTTTCCTTAGGAGCTGGCAATGCAGAAGAGCCACCGTTGAAACCAATCAGTTGGAGCATGCTCACTAGGTGTGGAAAACAGGGTGGAGCATATTGACTCAGACCCATATTTTTTTCCCCTCTGATTTTTGGTGTCTTAATTTAACTTTATTTAAGGAGAGTTTGAAGGAAAGGTTGATATGGAAATAGTCTGAAAGAAGGCCATTAGAAGTGTGAGGTTTTTAACGAACGCTTTTGAAACCTGTTCCATTTACGGGAAAATTTATATCTCAAAGAGTTTTTTCAATCAATCAATCAATCAACAGGTACTTATATACCGCTTTTCAACACGAAGTTCACAAAGCGGTTTACAGGCAAATAGTAATAATAAAGTTAAATGGCTCCCTGTCCCAAAAGGGCTCACAATCTAAAAAAAGGCAGACCGCCAGCAACAGCCACTAGAAAGACTGCGCAGGGGTGAAGAGGGACAGTTACTCTCCCCCTGCTAAATATAAGAGGAACACCACCACGTTTTCAAAGTTGGAAAACGTCCGTCTGTTTGTGTAAAAGAGTCCGAACAGAGTCCAACAGTTTTTTCCTGTTCGTTTTTAAAAAGTTGGCTGAAAAGAAAATTTGAAACGCGGAGTTGCTGTCTTGAGCCCTGTAGGGAGCTCTTTCAAAACCAGGAGAGAGCAACTCTGTAAAAAAGTGTTTTCCAGTAAAGGGCCTAGGCAAACTTCTGGCAATGTGAAGCCAGTGGAAATTTGGCACTCAGTTCAGTTCAGCCAGCAAACTCTGATAGATCTGGAAGCCACAGCAGTCCAAGGGAGGCTTGTTTTGGTGAGGCAGAGGGAGAAGTGGATGGTCAAAAGGCCAAGCAAAATATCAGCATTGAGTTTACAAAAGTAAACTGATTTTGTGCGACTTGCATTGACTACAACTTTAGTCCAGAGTGATTTAACTTCTTTCGTTTACTGGCTTTGATGTAATGTGGGCCAGAACTTTTTCAGGCTATTCTGCTGTAGCAACACATTGTTTCAAACAATGGGAACCTGCAGAAGGAAAGGGGAAATTCTCCCCTTGTCCACTGTGACCCAATTAAGGGAGGCTGGTTGTATTTGGCAGCTCTTCATCTCCAAATTGTTTATGGAACAAAATGCCCCAAAGAATGTGCTTTGTTCAGATCATGTCTTTCTCCCCTTACTCATGCAGTGGTGGCAGTGGGATAAATTGGGGTAGGGTCAAGTGCACCAAGGACACGCTTTGTCTGAGCTCAACTTCTTATCCCTCAATATCTGTGACTGGCATCTGTGCACCGCCCTCCACTGCTGGCTACTACTGCTAAGCAGCATGGGGAACACTCACATGCACTTACCTTACCTATGGCAGTTTTGGTGTGTGTGAGTATGTGTGTGTTATGTTCTGATCCAGAGTGTGAGTATGTGTGTGTTATGTTTTACTGCAAGGATAGATCTCAGAGTCTACAGGAACCCTACCCATGCATTTTGTGCTTGCATGTAGCGAGTGTGATGTATTCCATTTGCTTTGGGGAGTTGTTTATATGAGTCCCAACTTAATAACCATTTGGTGTGGAGTGCTATCATTAATAACCTTATCCTGTTGCTTTGCCAGCAGGGTGTCATGCAAACCACAACATGGTGACATCTCAAAATGTAGTACTGCGCCAGTATTGCAGGACAGCTACACTTTTTTTCTAAAGTGTAGTGCGGAAACTTGGTGCAGAAACTTGGTATTGAGTAGAAGGAAGTTACTTCAAATAGTCTGGCAATTATCCAAGCTGTATGATGAATTCTGCGTATCTGGGTTTTTGCTTTGTTTTGTTTTTTGCAAAATTGTGCTGATTCAACATCTTCCCCAGTACCTAACTGCTGTTGTGCATTCGATGGCACGTTGCCGTTGAAACTTGGAGGAGTTATAAAATCACATTAACATGGCTTTGGGGGAAGTCTGCTTTCCCACTTAGCACATTGACGATCTGGCAACTCTCAATGACCAGAGCTGCAATTCCCACATGGCGGTTGTAGCTCATAAAATGGTGCCTTCACACAATCCGGGCAGGGCTGAGAGTGACCAGCAGAGTCTACAAAACCCTTCATGTTTGTAATTGCAAGGGACTACCAAATAAATAAATGAATGAATCAGGTTTGAAGATTTTCCCCATTTCACTTACTATCTGGCCTGCAACCTGGTTGAGGGCCTGATATACGTTGAGGAGGGCAAACCACTTTTTATGGTTTGTGTAGACCTAAAAAAAGAGAATACATTAGAATTTTGAAAGTGCCCAGAAGGATATTGTTCCAGTGATGTCTATAAAACCCATTCAAGATGTAGGCTTGATGCATGGCTAAAGTAAAGCTGAGATGTGGTATAGCCTGGAAATTGCCCGTCTTGGGGAGGTCTGCCTGAGGGATTTGGCTCTTCTCCAATGTACAGTATTTGTGTGTTCTCTCTCTTCCCCTCCACCCTGATTATGATGGAAATAGAGGGGGTGGGTATTGTTGTGGAGTCTATTCTTTACAGATGATGTGTGTGGTAGAAGTAGAAAAACTAAACTGAAAATACAAAAAAAAAACCCTAAAAAACAATCATGCCTGGGAAAGTAGGAAGGAAGAATTTGAAAGAAAATGTCAGAAAATTGGTGTGGTAAAACGGAAACACATGGTATGGCTAGTAAGAGGAAACAGAATACAATTTGAACGCTTCAAATGAGCAGAATTTTTTCCCCAAAAGAGTAACAGTAAATGCCTTGAGCAGATTTTCAACATTTAGTCTTGGTGATGCAAATAGGTTGGAGCAGGCCTTGTGTGACATCATTGCCCCATCCGGCCACCACCCCCCTTTGTCAGGGAGGGGGGTGGCAAAGGGGTCGACCGCATACATGTTGGTGGGAGTGGCGCGCAGCGAAGACCAGGAGTCCAGGGTGCAATGAAACACCGGTTTATTAGTTCAGGGACCCCCGAGACCACCCTCCCCCTCTGATAAAACACAACATAAAGCCAACCCCAACCAGGCCACACCACACAGCAGGGTTGCCCTTCCCTCTGGGCGAAGGGAGTGTTAATCCAGTCCCCTGGGCAATGGAACAACGCAAAGGTCCATCCCTCCTGGGCACAAAAGGGGAAAAACAGAAAGTCCAGCCCTCCCGGGCACGAAAAATGGGAAACAGAGAGTCCAGCCCACCTGGCCGAAGGAAACGAGGTACGGGGGGCGGGTCGCCCTCAGGCCACTGGCCCACTCACGGCTGGTCCAGTTGGGTCCCTGTGGTTCTGCTCAGCTCACCACCCCGGGAGCGAGCATCAACACCCCCCGGCGGGTCATCTGTCTCGGGGGGGTGGGTGGGTCCAAACCGGTGCGATTTCCCCAGGGGAGCGTGTATCTCCCCAGAGCATCTCCTCTAATTGCTGACACCTGGCGTCAGTTGCTTTGCAGGACTGGCTCCTGCCCGCACTCGCGGCCCCACTCATGGCTCATGACACATTTCAATATAAATGGTAGTGCCCTGGCCCAGGCCTTGAAGTGGGTAAGGGGGAAAGCAGAGATAGGAAGATTAAGATTGTCTTAAACCTTTGAAGTTGCCAGGAACAATTACAGGAAATTGGGCGTAAGCAATTGTCCTCAATCTGGAAATTTGGAATTATCACTTTAAAACCGAATCTAGCGTCAACAGGAATATTCTAGATAAACCAATGTGGCTTCTCCAGAAATCAAACAAATGAAGGTTGGGATACTGAATTCCTTCAATGTTGGATAATTTTACTCTTCTGTCTCATCAAATCTTATCTAGGCTACAGTCCTGAGAAGTCTGTGACAAGCTGCATGCACCTAGCAAAGCTGACTTTAGACGTGTTTGATGCTGATGTGAAAAATAAAAGCCATCCTCTTGTTGTAGGAGGAAATCAAGCCTATAAGGCATTTTCTCCGGGCCCCTGTCCCTTTAAACTCAGGGGCCGTTAATTTGAGGTTTCGTTTCCCTGGCATGCATTCCCCGTTCCTGCTAAGGTCTGCAAACTCTCCAAGCCCACCGATCTCCCCTCGGGATCCCTGCTATAGCTTACCAAGTTTAACGTCGACGAAAAGAATGCCAGCTGGACTTTGAAGTTGCAGAAAGAAAAATACATTTTACTCATGTGTAGGACATTAGTAAAATGGACACAAATGCGATATGCCTCCAAGAAGACCACAGCACTTGTGTAATTTGTACATTGGGTTTGGTCAGTTATACCGCTGAACATGCAAATGTGGAATTGACAACAACAAATAATAACATTGGCAACTTGCTATTGGCAATTTTGGTGAGGTGAGACATTTGATTGCTGGTCCTTCTTTGCTGCTGCTCCCCCTCCCCTCCAGTGTGACCCTAACCAAGGGTCAGGGAGGAGTGATTACAAAGCAAACATAGGTACATTTAGATTTACAATAGGGTTGGCACATTTAAACACAAAAGCAGAAAGGAGACATTTAAACCAGACAAATTTAGCCACAAGTGCTTGACACATTTGATTGCTTGATACGACAGTTATCAATGTGGTAAGTACTTACACAGGAAGATGCAAACTTTAAGAGCCAGAATCTTTTCCTCTCCACCTGACCCAATCATCTTGATAAAAGGCTATTTTGTAGTGGCCAGAAGGGAAATTGCATTTGAACAGTACAGTAGTGGTGACAAGATTGACAATGGATAAAGGCAGTTATAGTTTTACTCTAATGCTTTAGTCTTTTCTGTTGCTGTTTTAAACTTTGGTGGGGAAATCTTTTGGCTTAGTCCAAAGAAGACTTTTCCAGGTTATTTTTGCTCCTGGGTAGATTAGGCTGCAATGGTCCTTACTATGCTCTTTTTGTCAGATATCAGATATGCATTACAAGACCCTGAGGGAGGGAGACATTCGAATGTCCCTTGGCACCAATTCTTAATGGTCTGCATTGTCTTGTGCTATCTCCTGAGGATCACCTCTATGACCTCTTTGCAGGGTAGCAGCTCAGAACTTCCAGAATGAAATCCAAAATGGAGTCAGACCTGTACACGTTTAAAGGAAGGAGAGGGTGTTCTCAGCACTGCCCTCCCCTCGATGGGGTCCATACTTGTTCTCATCACATTCTGGTCTTACCCCTTCACCTTTCCAGGTCCTCCATCTGACCATCATGAACATAGCAATCACAAGTATTACCTATAGGCCAAAATAACCACAATGGGGTACAGAGCAACACCAAGGAGGCTCTCAACAGCTGGACCTCAGCCAAGAAGTGTTTTCCCACCAAGAGTTGCTGCTGGCTGCTTTTACTGTTGCCAGAAGTTTGCTTTTGCCAGAGAGTTGAAAGTGGTCAGTGGTGTCTTGGCTGGGCTGTGTGCTCACAGCCAGGTGAAGGAGGCATGGCGGTTGCCACTGGGCTGCGCTGTGTGGCCTGCAGTCTGGAGAGGAGCATGGTGGTTGCAGCGTGGCTGGGCTGTGTGCCTGCAGCCAGGTGGGGGAGCATGGTGTTTTCTGAGAGAATCACCCGGGGGGGGGGGGTCCTCCTACATCACTCTCATCATCTAACATTTTAATTACATATGCAGGGATGGAGGCTGGAAAAATGATAGAAGAGACCCATTTGGAAACTGCTGGCTGAAGCAATTGTTTTATATATTATCACAGTGTGGCTGGTCCTTCCTTAGGTTAACAAAAACAGTCCCCTCCAACCCATGCTAACTGAGGTTACCAAAGCTCAGTAACCAATGAACTTTTTCAAAGAGGAAAAAAATATTAGGGGGAACAACGGTTAAGCCCCAATGTTCCATTGTCCAATCAGCCTATCCTTTGCAGTTGTGATTTTTTTTTAAAGCAATAAATTGCTATCATAAAGCATATTAAGAACACTTCATTTTAGTTTGTTCTGATTATCTTTAGATACATCTATACAAGTGATCTAGATCAGGGGTCTCCAAACTACTGCCTAGGAGCCACATCCCCACAACAAGATTTTATCCAGCCCTCAGCAACTTAAAATATTTTTCCCCAAACCATACTAAGTCACAGCTCTATCCTAAGCTGCACTGGAGCAGGCCTGCCTGCGGGCCTGCGCTGTATATAGCACAGCATTGGAGTGCTCAGAACCCTCCCAGGTGCAAGGGCACGTTTGTGCCCTTATACCATGGGAGGCTCCTGCTTCCGCAGTGGCTTCCTCCTGCAATTTCACAATTTCACAGGTGCAGGTCTGAGGAAGCCGGACGGCTCGAATTGGGGCCATGCATCTCGGGGCCGAGGCCTTGGATGCAGCCTAATGGCCGCATCCCAACCACACTCCCTCCCCGGGTTGGCGCACCCACCAGCCCACCCAACCCCATACAGAAATGCCTCCCACCCACCCGCCCTCCTCCCAGAACCACCCTTGCGCCAGCCGACTTCAGCTGGTGCAAGGGAGACTCCCCATTGGCGCTTTTGGGCTGAGGGTACTGGTAGCGTTGGCCTGAGTGCTAGCGCCAATGCAGGCATGCCAGTTAGCACACCCATGTTGGCGCTACGCCACCTATTGGATTGTGCCTTCTGTCAGTTAACATGTGCAGTTCTGTCTATCACATGCCTTTCTACATGGCAGAGTGGTGTCAGCCTGGTTTACCCTCATTTTCAGTCACCTGGGTTTCACAACGGATCAGCCACAGACAGATCATCACTTGCCTCTGCCTTTTATAACACAGGGTTTTTTTTCCAACCTGCAAAAATGTGTGAAATATACAATGTGGCCCTCCTACTGAAAAGTTTGGAAAGATGATCTAGATTATGGCTCCGATATCTAGCCCAAATTTCAAATCACTGCTAGATTTAATTTGAAGAGAATAAATGTTCTCTCAACATTCAGAAATGTTCTTAAATTGTTTTGCCTACATCTGCTAACTTTTAAGGCCCAGATAAAGGATCACAAAGTGGTAAGTGTGGTTTTGATAAAAGCTGGTGTCTTTAACTGTCTGTGACAATTTACTAAATGCTACCCAGGAGATGCTGATTACTAGGAAGGAATGAAAATGAGGCACATTTCCTCTCAGCGATCAGTGTGGTGTGGGGACCACCACCCTTTGTGAGGTGGCTCTGTGAAGTGGGAGAAGCTGGTGGCACTGGTTCTATCTAGTGCATATTATGCAACACGAGCGAGATGCCATCAAACAGCCTCATTGCCAGGTCAATGAAGACACTCAGGGCCATATCCTATCCAATTTTCCAGCCCTGATGTAGCCATCCTAATGGGGTGTGCGCTGCATTCTGTGGTGAGAGCAATCCTATACACACTTTCCAGGGAATAAGCCCCAGAGCCGGCCCCAGGACTAGTGGGACCTAATATGAGGTGTTCACATGGTCCACTACCCTCTCCGTGGCTCCCACTCACCAGGCAGCTGTGGCAAGCCAGACACTTCTGGTGCCACACACGATGTGCAACACCTGAAAATAGGTGATGTCATTACCACCAACTACTTCCAGAAGGCCTATTTTGGGCCAGACTGTCTTTGGGGATGGAGGGCAGGCCCACAAGAGTAGATGCTCTGCTCGCTGCGTCATCCTCCCAGGTTGCCAGATGCTGGCTGCAGCAGCAGTGATCTGTCTTATGCCCCAATGTGCCCCCCCCCAGAGCAGGGGGTCCAATATGATGACATAGGTCATATTGTCCCAAGGCTGGCCCTGGTAAGCTCTACTGAACACATGGGACTTCTTCTTGTGACACTAACCAGCCAGAACCATCCTTGTCTCTTATTTGGTCAAGTATTTGCCAAAAGTTAGAATGTTGAGAGGCTTTAGAGTTATCCAATCACAGGTGATAGTTTACTTGCATTAATAATCACTGATTAAAAAGGAAACAGAACAGACTCATTCTCACAGCCCAGCCTTACTGAAATCCCAGCATGCACCAGTGCCGGTGGAGAATGTACTGCATCCATGGGAAGGGGGGCAGTTGGAAAGGTCTCTTTGGGGTCAGTGAACTTTCCTCCTCAGGGAAAGCCTACACATTTGTCATGGGACTTCTCGTATTTAAGCCTGCTGTTTCACAGGCATAAGCCAGAGGCATGTGGCAAGGGAAAAGCATGGGGCTAGGATATCGGTGCAGGCAAGTGCTGCTGATACCATCCCAGTCCACCACTCTCCCTGCCCGGGAACACCCTCATTCCTCCCCCTTCCTGCCCCATCCACCCACCTATCCCCCAGTTGTACCTACTTTTGCCATTTCAGAAGCAGGCCTCCTGCACTGCCACTGGTTGAGGCAGCGTAACAAAATGGCCACCATTAGTACTGCTGAAAACCATCAGTGTACATCAGTGGAACTTTACTATCATGTGTATTCTGCTATCATTCTGCCCTGCACATGCCAGCCCAATCCTGAGTAGGATTGGGTCATCAATGTGTATCCAGGGGCAAATGTCTGAAACTAATGCTGGCCTTCCTGAATTTAGGGTGCAATCCTAACCAACTTTCCAGCACTGGGGTAAGGGCAATGCAGCTCCGAGATTAGGGAACGAACATTTCCTTACCTTATGGAGACCTCTGTAACTACTATTCCACTGCAGAATGCAGAACATGCCCCATTGGCACCGCTATGTCAGTGCTGGAGGGTTGGTTAGGATTGCACTCTCAATCAAAGCCATTACTGTGTTGAAAATACCCTAAACCGGTGGTTCTCAAACTGTGGGTCCGGACACACCCAGTGAGTTGCGAGCTAATTTAAGGTGGGCCGCAAGCGCCTAGAACAGTGATATTGACAATATAGGAAGATGGGATGCTAGAAAGGTGGAGGGCTGTGTGGTGGTTTTGCCTGCGTCAAGGTTATAAATATGCTTTCTTCTTTCTGATTCACATTGCTGTTGGAAAATGACTGAGAAATAACCCAACTTATTGCTGCATTCTGAGGAAAGCAGCAGACTCCGGCATCACATTGATGGCACTTCAGCAATGGCATCCCTTCTGGTGGGTCCTGAACAGATTATCATTCTAAAAAGTGGGTCCCAGTGCTAAAATGTTTGAGAACCACTGACCCATACCAAAATCAATCAGCTGTAGTAACTTATTCATTAATTATTCATTATAAGAATATGAATACATCTTTTATTTCTAGTGACTTCTGTTGCTCTTTTACAATCCCAAAAGGCAAATAATTATATAATGTAGATTGTTCGCTTGTGCCAAGTCCTCAATTCCTTGTACTGTAAAGACAGAAGCTTCCTCAATGTTCTATGACTTAAATGGGAAAAATTAGGTAATTAATTAGGAGAGAATTTGTTAGGTTTGAAACCGAAAAAATTGGAACTACAGTATTGAAATGTAATTGCTCCATCTAGTGGTCAATAGGTAAATCTGTTCATTTTACTCCAATTGTATGATAGTTTTATACATTGCCATAGAAATAGTACAGGTCAGGTCACACCCATTCATAAATGTTAATATGTTCTATGTGATCATATTTTGGGATCTCTAACTGTGATAAAAGTTATAACTACTTATGGATATGAAAACGGAATTGTGAATGTAAGTAAAATGTGTCTTTCAGTCTTTTAAAATGTGACTACATAGTGGAATCTTGTACAATCTTACAAATGTGATTACGTAGTGAAATCTTGCCTGTTAAAGCAGCAGCAAAGAAGCATTTGGATCATGTGCTACACAGTGCAATCCAAACACTGCGCTGGTAAAATGTGCAGTAAAGCATGTTTGCTCCACTCATGGGAGAGCATGAGCCAGCACACAAACGGCTGAGTTGGGCTAGTGCGGGGTTTAGGAGGACGGGGGAAGGTGGAATGGGGCAGGGGCGGGGAGAGGCAGGGGAGGGTGGGGCCATGGACGGACTGGCCCAGGGAGGGGGTGAAGCCAGGATCTGGCACTTAGGCTGGACCCCTAACCCCGACTCTGGCCCGGTCGGCCCTACATGGGCCTCTCAGATTTGCACCAGTGATTTTGCTGGCACAGGTTTGAGTAGTCCCATAGGAGTGGTTGGAGGCCCAAGGTAGCCTCCAGCTGCCTCCTAGCCTGCACTGGATACTGTGCAGGCCAGCCAGGCCGCTTTTTCCAGTGCATAAGAACATAAGAAGAGCCCTGCTGGATCAGGCCAAAGGCCCATCTAGTCCAGCTTCCTGTATCTCACAGCGGCCCACCAGGTGCCCCAGGGAGGCATGAAACTAAGGTGACCAACCGTCCTCCTTTAGGGAGGACAGTCCTCCTTTTGTAAGTTCTGTCCTGCTTTGAAAAGTGTCCTCCTACATGTCCTCCTTTTCGATATTTGAAGACTAATCTGTAAATCTCCGTATTCGATCGATGCTGATCCAATCCGTTGCGTGTGATGTGCTGTATTTGTATTTGACATGACGATTCGTCAAGGCTCCTTGTAAAGAGCAAACAAGAAAAAGCTAGGCCCTGGCTTGACTTTATTTTGAATGAATTGTAACACAAGCAGGATTGAGAGAGCTTATTTCATTGGTTGTTTGCAAAAGGTGTGAAGTTATAGCTGGGCTCAGAAGCTATTCAGAAAGGTTACATGTAGCTCTTGGAGGAATAATGACAGGAGGCAACATGCCTTAAGAAGAGATAGCAGCCGAATGAAGCCAGGGGGCGGGCTTAGCAGCCATGTTGGTACGTCCAAAACAATCCTTATTCCAAGCATTTCAGATCGCTTTGCTCTTACTGTTTAGGACTGAGTAGTTTACTCCTGAAATAAAAACTTACGAAAATAAAAACGTGTGATCGTATAGAAACATTATTGGTAACCTTATTATGAGTTAATATGCAATTACAAGGTTTAATTCCGCATAATTATATTACTAAACACACCAGACAAAATGCTACTTGCTGTCTATCTAAACTCGGATTGCACTGTCTTGACAGACTTATTTTTTGAAATCTACACAAGCAAAAATAAAGTGTGAACGGGAAGGAAAGAAAAAAAGGGGAGGGTGGGCAAAAATTAGATAAATATATAGGAAAATTACATTAAAATCTCTCAATGTATAACACAAGTAGTTGTCAATATGAGAGTAATTCTTTTTTTCTTCTAGGCTATTAAGAGTATTTTTTTAAACTTCTAAACTCACCCCCCCCCAAAAAAACAAATTCTGTTAATGTTCAGAATTTTGAGAATATTACCGTAGAAAATGGAAGGCGGGGAAAAAAAGTGTAAACGGGAAGGGGGAAAAAGGAGGGGGGAATTTTTTTTTCTCCTTCTAGACCATTAACAGTGGGTGTCAGAAAATGGTGAATAAGACTGCTAGGAACAACAAGAAATTACACAGCTTCAAAAAATAATGCACTCACTGTTACAGTTAACGGTAGTTTTATTGAACCGATGTAATGTGAATACATGAATCTTTCCGTGGAAATTAAATCCCATTTTTCGTACAGCGATTCACACACCCGTATGCAGAACATGCAGGCATGCTTAAAGACGTTGATATTAACTTTTACACGCGTGCAGGGAGATTTTTATTCGTGAATTCGTGGCAATCCTCCTCCTTCGCGGCAATAATCTGAGTCAGCCATATTGTTCGGTCCATGGCTTCAAGAATGTGACGTCATGTTGCCTCCTGTCATTATTCCTCCAAGATGTAGCTAGTGCTGAAAACAGGAGATGGCCCCTTTACCCTGATAGGCTAATTGATTGAGCCTGAGGGGTGTGGCCGCACAACCACCATTAAGACCTTCCAAACTGCAAGACTTCTCCAGATCATCCGCCAAGAAGATCAATCAATCAATCAATCAATCAATCAATCAATCAATCAATCAATC
>JAJKFI010000105.1:1162142-1187974 GCA_029204185.1 Lerista edwardsae | reverse complement strand
ATCAATCAATCAATCAATCAATCAATCAATCAATCAATCAATCAATCACTAGTATTTATATACCGCTTTTCAACATAAAGTTCACAAAGCGGTTTACACGCAAATAATAACATTAAAGTAAATGGCTCCCTGTCCCAAAAGGGCTCACAATCTAAAAGAATGGAGAACACCACCAGCAACAGCCACTAGAAGAGACACTGTGCTGGGGTGAAGAGGGACAATTGAGACAATTGCTCTCCCCCTGCTAAATATAAGAGGACACTACTTGAAAAAGTGCCTCTTGCCCAGTTAGCAGGGGTTATCATCAGACTTGATAAAGCTTGCAAACCTGCAGACTTCCCTTTGCAAGACTGGAATTGCTGTCTGAGGAACAAGGTGAACAACTAGGGCCTAGTCAGTGATAGGAGCCTAGTTTTCTTTGTTTTATAAGGTATCTCTGTTAGTTCTAGTATGCTTTCTTAGTTGTGTAACCCTTGTTTATCAATAAATTACAATTAAATTTACTAGAAGCTTTGGTTGTCTTTGGAACCAGATAAGATTCAGTGGCTAAAGTGGCACGCTTACCAAATTTTAAGTTACTCATTGGAAAAAGTCCCTGTAGTTGGGACTTGTTTAGCCTGGGGAATTTAAGCCTGGGGAATTTAGCCTGGGGAATTTAGTTGGGACTTGTTTAGCCTGGGGAATTTAATTTTAAGGTTAAGAGGAAATATGCTTAACTTTGGGCCCAGACTAGTAGCAGTGGTTGTGAGCCTTGTTGTGCTTAAGGTCACACGCTGCTGAAAAAATCACAGACTCAAAGGGGCCCGGAACTGATTAGAGGGCATATGAGCCTGTGATTTACACTTGGTACAGTGCGGTGAGACGCCATTATGAGATGCATGCGCTCCGCACAGGAGAACTTGAGAGAGCATGCCATGTGCAAGTGGCTTTGTTTACTTCTTACCGAAACACGACACGGCACATACGCACGCAGTAGACTCAGGGTAATTATTTATTTATTTCAGTGAATATTCAATCATACACAGGTAAGCACAATTCACGTTTTAGTAATTCATTATCTATTTAATAATTTCCAAATATGTATAATTTTATTTACAAGTTTATACAATCCTGTTGACATGTAAGCATAATTACAATATAAAATGTTACAAATGTTTTTATTATGCATTTATCATATTATAGTGTATTATTGTTGCAATGAATAAAATGTTTCTTTTATTTACAATATTTTTTTTCCAATTTATTTGTGTCCTCCTTTTCATTGTAAAAAAGTTGGTCACCTTAATGCAGTGGTCAGGGAACAGGGGTAAATTACCCCAAATGGTGTAAAAATGAAATCCCTGGGGGTAATGGACGGTCATGCTGCCGAGACACAGCCAGGCATGCATATGAATCTATATGCATGCCCAGCTGTGTCTTGGCAGCGCGGCCGTCCATTACCCCCATTCCGGTTCCATCGCTGGCTGGCTGGCTCCGTTTTGTTTTGTTTGTTTTGCTCTGCCCACTTTTGCCGGCCAGTAAAACGCACCCCAGACTGCTCTACGCCTGCTCTGCTTTTCACACCATGGCAGTTTAGAGCACGTGGACGCAGCAAGGAGAGCAGCAGAGCAGCGGCGCATTGGAGCTGAGCGGCAGCGGAGCAGAGCGGCAGTGAAGAGGCAAGCCAGGGACGGCCGGGCATCGGAGGTGAAGGAAGGCACGCATCTTTCCCCCCATCCCCGCCTCCGTTGCCCTGCCGGGCAAATAAAAAGCAATGGGTTCCAATATGTAATTTTTTTTCTTTTGTTCTGGAGGGGGGTGGGTGGGTGGGTAATGTCGGCGTATCTAAATATATTTTGGGGTAAAAGGAAAAAAGTTCCCTGATCCCTGCCTTAATGAAACAACAAGATGCTTGGATCCTGTTGCCACTCCCTTGCACCCGGTACTCTGAAGTAGCCTACTACTAATGTAAGGAGGTTGCACGATCCATCATTGCCTATAGCCCACGATGGACTTTTCTTCCAGAAATCCGTCCAATCCCCTCTTAAAGGCATCTAGACCAGATCCCATCACCACCTCCTGTGGCAAAGAGTGCAGGTTAGGATTGCACTCTAAATCTCTTATTCTGAAATAAATGGGACAGATATTAACTTTGGTTGGATTGTGCCCTTGATGTTGAAAATATTTTCAAGAACCCTGCTAACTCTGTAAAAAGTAATCTTTTATGTAATGGCTTTCTTATATTATGCAGGGGGAAGACAATCCTCTCTGTCTATTGTAGCATAACATTATTTTCCCACTAGCTGACTTCTTTATTTTTAAGATTTGAACCCTTTGAAGACAGGGAGCCATTCATTCATTCATTCATTCATTCATTCATTCATTCATTCATTCATTCATTCATTCAACAAGAAGGGTTATGTGCTCTGGCACAGGCCCCTTAGACTAGAGGGAATACTGCTAGTGGGCCCAAGATGGTATTTCAAATACCCCCACATCCCCGAATTACACTTACCCAATGGTTCTCACATGCATACAATGCTTGATATTTATCGCAGCACATGAAACAATACTATGTTTGAGGGAAAACTGGAGGCAGTAAAGAACAACAACACACATTTCACCAAACAGTAACTATTTCTGGAAAAGTAACTTGGTTTGTAGGAATATATCACATTGTTTTTGTCACATTCACTGTTATGTGGCAATTGACAGCCCAATCATATTGTGCCTCGGCACTCAGAGGAACCGCGGTACCAAAATGGCAGCCAACTGGGGTATCCTATGGGAACCGAGGCAGCTGCTGGAGCCTCCTTGGGGTAAGGGAGCATTTGCTCCATTTGAGCAGACTCAGAACCAAGGAAGCCCAGGTAGGCCTCCATGGCTTGGGCAGGAGCTTAGGATACAGCAGCAGAATCTGCTGTTGTCTCCAGCCCCTTGCCTGGGTTGTTCCACCCTCTCCCTGCCTTCCCCTCTCCCGCCTTGGGAAAGCTCACAGCTGGTCGGTAGTTACTACCAGCCGCTCCAGTGCTGGGTCCTCCTGGCGCTGAGGCTGTAAAATCCTACCGCCAGTGTTACTGTGCCTTACGGCACTTTTGTAACATTTGGCACCAGTGGTACGGGCGAACTGGCAGTGTTAGAGTCCATAGGATTGGGCTCTGAATCTGCTGGGCAGCACTGAATGGGTCTACAATATCAACTGAATGCCTTCGGGCAGAAAGGCGGGGTAGAAATTTAAATAATAATAATAATAATAATAATAATAATAATAATAATAATAATAATAATAATAATAACTGGGTATATTCGCGGTTTAATTCCCAACACAGTATTTAATAATTAAAATGGCATGACTTGGGTATAAAAACGAAATACAGATCTTGTAAAAAAAAAAAAGTGGGATACAAATCTCATGACAAACATCACTGATTATACAGTACAGGAGAAGGAATCAGATCTCCATATGCTGCTTGTAATGAATAGATAAACCATAATTTCTCAGGTTAAAAGGTGGCACCCCAAAGGAGTAGTGGCACGCCAGTCAGTAGTCACTTACGATAATGGAAGTAGGATTTGTTTTATCTTCAGGGGTCTCCTCTGACTCCTAATTAATTTAAAAGATAGTTGCTTTGAACGTGTACGAAGGGCAAGGACCTTCAGAGCCTTTGAGTTTGTTTTTCTCTTCAAAAGATCTGATGCATGAAACACGCTGGTACAGTCTATGAGTCTTCGGAAGGCAGAGTTCTTGGAGGCCCAAGTTCAGCTTGGATTGCAATGAACACGCTGGTATTCATGACAGATGTAAACACGCTGGTATTCCCACTTTAATTGTGCTATACCCACTACAGAATCTAGGAAGTGTCATTTTCAAAATAGGAGAGTTTCTGTACAGTTCACAGCACCTGACAATTCTACTCTTGGTGAAGTATTGTATCTACTGTACCCTGACAAGACAACTTGGTGAAGTCTTTGCCTCCAACACCCAAGAAAATCAGTTCAAACCAACCACCTCCTGGCTATCTGGCCATTGTGTTCCTGCCAGTGGCGTTTCTACAGGGAGGGCAAAGCTCTAAGTTTTGCAAGAAGCCTTACCTTGCAGTGGAAATCACTCCTCACCTGCACCGTTTTAGCCAATCCTCACAGGGAACAGCAACATCTTGGCGTTGCTTACTGGCTACAGCAGCAAGGGAGAGGAGGGATTTACATGACAGGGCAAGGCTTCTTGCAACACTTAGAGCTTTGCCCTCCCTGTAGAAACGCCTCTGGTTCCTGCTGCCACACATTCAGTTTTCAGGAAACCCTGTACAGTATATCACTGGTTCCCAAACTATGGGTCCATGGCCAATCAATGGGTCTCAACCCAATTTTTGATGGTTTGAGAAACTGACAGGGTGGATTAGGCTATGTACACCAAGGGTTAAACAACCTGCTGCCCAATCACCATTGCAGCCACAAAGGCTTGAGCATTTGGTAAAGTGACACTTTTTTTAAAGGTGGGTCCTGATGCTAAAAAGTTTGGGAACCACTGCTGTACATTGTTTGCAGCAAGGAGAAGATAGTGGCTGCCCCATAGCAGAGGCAGTCTATCTTGGAGGCCAACTGAAGTGGTTGCCTCAGGTAGCTGGTTGGTGTCAGGCACCCACCTCTGCCTGCCTACTTGCCCCTGCTGCTCCTCCTCCTCCTTCCACCACCTGGATAGGAACAGGAAGGGGGCCAGAGGAAATAAGGAGGGGAGGAGAGAGCTGAGCCAGAACATTTAATTGGAGAGTGGGAGGAGCAGAGGCTGACATACCACTGGGTAAGTAGAGGCAGCATTTGGCATGTCTCCTTAGGCATCAGGAGGTCTCGGGCCAGCCCTGCCCACAGTGCAACTGGTCATAATTTAAATTCCTGCAGTATATAGAAAATACCTTCAAATGCTTCTGCAGTTGCTGCAAACTTGGCACTGTACATGTCACAGACAGGGCAACAGTTCCCTTTTTAAATTGTCTGTGAATATATTCCCATCTGCGACACATCAAGGAAGATTCCTTAATATCCCGCATCAGAATAGACTGTGTCTATTCTGTTTAGCTGAACCGGACACCTTGGACCACATCCTTCTCCGTCGCCCTGCTCATCATAATTTAAGGACCAGTTTACTTAATCCCTTTCTTTCTTCCCTCCCTGTTTCCCTTACTGATCCTTTCCCAATTCTTCTTCGTGATTATTCTCCTCCCATTACTAATTTGGTAGCCGAATTTTTGTTTGTAGTCTCCACAACCAATCCCAGAAGCTAATTTTCTACTTTGCTGGGACTATTCTGATTTTAAGTTGTTTGTACTTCTATCAAGCTGCATTTACTGTTTGTGTATGCCTGAAATGCCAATAAAGGTTTCTTGTCTCTCTCTTGTCTGTGATTACAGTAATCACGTTTAAAGCCCTTTACGGCTTGGGTCAGGGGTATTTGAAGGACCGCCTCCTCCCATATAATCCTGCCCATACTCTCAGATCATCTGGGGGGGCCCCTTTTGACTGTGCCGCCACCAGGAGAGGTGAGAGGGATGGCGGCCAGGAATAGGGCCTTCTCGGTGGTGGCCCCCCAACTTTGGAATACCTGCCCCTTAGAATTAAGAACTGCTCCCTCTTTGGCAACATTCTGGCGAGGGCTGAAGACCTTTTTATTTTGAAAAGCTTTTAATTGTTGACAGGCTGACTGGTTTTTATACTCTTGCTTATATTTTATGATCCACGGGGCTTGTTGTTGTTTTAAATTTTAATTGTTTTAATATTGTTTTTAAATTATTGCTTTTTAATGTTAAATTGTGAATTTTATTGTATTTTACTGTTTTTGTTGTAAGCCGCCTTGCGTGCCTATGGGCAGAAAGGCGGGGTATAAATTAAATAAATAAATAATAATAATGCTAACAACTGAAGGGAACCACCACCACCTGAGGGAAAAAGGAGCTATATGTGGACATAGAATGAAGGGATTTTTCAAGTTACTTACTGACAGAGGCATCGCTAGACACAGAAATGCCCAGGGCAGTGATATTGTGATGTCACTTCCAGGTTCTCCCAAAAGAGAAGGCAATGGCAGGTGTCTTTGCAATGTCGCCCAGCTTCCAAAGGAGAAGGAATGAGATGGCAGTGACACCGCAAAGCTGCTGAAACATGAGAAGACTATGGAGGCTTCTACATACCAGTAATCATGCTAGTGCTGCTGCAGCTTCTGCTGCTGCCGCCATCTTGCCTGGGAGTCATATGGAGTCATATGGAGTCATCTTGCCTGGGAGTCATATGGCACCTCTTTCTGGCCTGGCACACAGGGTGGCCTGCCTTGCCTCCACTTACTATGCCACTGTTTACTGAGCTTGCAAAACAAGCGGGAAAATGTTGTAAACTGTTCATTTTGAATGTCACTAGGGATTTTATAAACATGTAATTAATTAACAGCACAAACCTATGCATGTCTAGTCAGACGTCAGTTTCGTTGCGTTCAACGGGGCTTATTCCCAGGAAAGGGTATAGAACAGTGGTTCCCAAACTGTGGTTTGGGACCCACCAGTGGGCCACGAGCCAATTTCAGGTGGGTCACGAAGTACCTAGAGCAACCATATTGAAAATATAGGAAGATAAGATGCTGGAAAGGGGGAGGGGTGTGTGCTTGTTTTGCTTGTGTCAAGGTTGTAGATAGGCTTTTTTTCTTTCTGATTCACTTTACTATTGGAAAATGGCTGAGAAATAACCCCACTTATTGCTGCATTCTCAGGAAAGCAGCAGGCTCTGGTGTCACAGTGATGGCACGTCTAGCCATCATATCATTTCTGGTGGGTCCTGGACAGATTGTCCTTCTAAAAAGTGGGTCCTGGTGCTCAAAAGTTTGAGAATCACTGGTATAGAAGATTGCTGCCTTAGTGCCTTCATATCTATCATAACAGGAGTGTTTTGAAAATTATATCAGGCTGTCTGGGTCCTTCAAAGGACACTGGCATTTTTTTCTTTCAGGAACTTGATGTCCATTAACAATCACTTTTCAATCACAAGGGATCTTAAGGGATAATTCTTAACTCTACAAGGGGTTAAAAAGTGGAAAGGGTTTGATTGCCTGAAACCAAGGGGCACCAACTGCATTACCTATTAATCAGTTCAACTTCAATTCCAGGGGAAAGTACTTAGGCCACCTAATGAGAGTGAGCCAGTTGCTGACCACTTGCAAAGAACTGCGTGATAAGTAACACTGTGGGATCATCCAATCATTCATGTCAAGCTGAGGATCAATTATGTCAAACTAATCTAATGATACTTTGAGAAGATAACTAATTGCTTCGCTGAATATGGTAGATACGGTCTTGATTTTTGAAAGATGTTTGGTATAATTCACTATTAGATATAGTGGCTCTCAAGTGGGAAATTGGGAGAACTCTTTAATGGTGTTTTCCTCTGATGCAGCAGCACGAATACACCTGACCTCAGAGTTCGGCACAGTCGGTGGATGGAGAATGTGGCTAGTGCTCAAAAGTTACGTATATTCTGAGCCATGTTTTTTCCAGTTCACATGATTTCTTCTGGATGTTTTTCTGGGCTAGCTATTCTAATTCCAAGACTCTTGGATAAGAACAGAAATATGACCCATCTCAGTCTTGTGCTCTTACTTCAGTGCATGTGTGACTCTCTTGCAGCACAAATGACTCAAAGGCAACATGAAGTGTTGGATTGTGTTTAAAAGGCATCCCCAGAATCTGCAGATCCCTGAACTCCGGGGGTAGTGGTGGTGAGAGCAGATACCAGGACACACCTGTACTTCCTGGCAAGTTTACAAAGAGCCAGTTTTGACAATATTCTCTCTATGCAAATAGCCCTATGTAATAAATGATGTGTGTGCTCACAGTGCATGCATGTTCTGGCCTTTCCCCACCTCTCTTGGGTGAGTTAGAGCCTATTTTCTTATTCATATGTGGGACCACCTGCATGCACCAATGCAGGTTTAGCCTTAAAACAGGTTTAAAATCCCCACTTTTAAGGAAATTGGCTTGGATTCACCTAGACATTAGAGGCACGGTCAAGACATGTGCGTATACATCCTTTATCACATTGAGGTGATTGGCAGGGACGAACGGAGCCCTGAGTGCACCCATGGCAGGGCGACAAAACCCCGCCCTTATGCGTCGCCCAGCCATGCCTCCCTGCGCCCGGAATAGCTCCATTTTGGAGCAGAACGGATGCGAGGGAGGGTGGGTGGGCCAGACAGCGCGGGGGTTAGTCTGCGGACTCCATGCAATGGTGCCCCGTCGCTGGCGGTGCCCATGGCTTGCGCTACCCTGGGCTACACCCTTCCTCTGCCTCTGGTGATTGGGCAGGGAGAATATAAATCAAAATGGCCCAGTGAATGTGGTGACATCTTAGGGTGCAATCCTAACCTGGAGTTAGGTCGGCACAGTTAAGCCAGCAAAGTTTGACCGGCACAAGGGACACTGTAAAGCGCATTTGGACCACTCTTGGAGTCAGGGAGGATGGCGCACGTCTGTGTGCTGGCCTCTTTGACTCCAAGAGTGGTTCGAACATACTTTATGGTGTCTCTTGTGCTGACCAAACTTTGCTGGCCTAATTGTGCCTGCCTGAGTCCAGGTTACAGGGACGTGGTGGTGCTGCGGGCTAAAACGGTGCTGTTGGACTTTCTGACTGGAAGGTTGGGAGTTTGAGATCACGCAATAGAGTGAGCTCCGGTTGCTTGTCCCAGCTCCTGCCAACCTAGCAGTTCGAAAGCACATAAAAATGCGAGTAGATAAATAGGGACCACTTTGGTGGGAAGGTAATGGCGTTACGGTGTTTAGTCATGCTGGACACATGACCACGGAAGCTTGTCCTCGGACAAAACGCCAGCTCTACAGGCTTAGAAACGGAGATGAGCACTGCCCCCTACAGTCAGTCATGACTAGACCATTCGGTCATGGGGAAACCTTTACTTTTAAGTCCAGGTTAGAATTGCGCTCTTAAAGTCTAACACATTTATCACAACATAAGCTATTGTGGACTACAGCCAATTTCATCAGAGGCATCAAGTGTTATTCCCAGAAGTTAGTTATACATGTGTACACATCAACATATCCATATACAAGTGTAAAAAAAAACCTGTAAACAATGTGGTTGAATGGACATCAAATGTAAAAGGTATGTCTGTGAAGCTTACGAGTGGCAATTTATCACAGTAATAATTGGCTTTAACAAAGGTTATGAAATAAGGCTAGGAAGATGACAGAAAACCATTGTTCCTATTCAAGCCTGGTTAAGAAGAATGAAATCTCTTAATAAGCTCTAATTCATCAGTTTCAGATGGGACTCTCCCATTTGAAGTTCCTTGGTTGAAAAATTGTGACAGGTTGGCAGTAAAGCACCCTAGGAGATGGGCATATTCTCCTGTGGGTTTTAGAATGTTGTCATTTTTTATGCCAGATTTGTATTCATTTATTCTTTTGACCTCTTTGTCCTACGTAGGCAGTGGAAGAGCACAACTGGCAGGTGACAGCATATATCACACTGGAGGATGAACAGGTGAATGAGCTACATTCTGATGCGATGGCTGACTAACTTTATTAGGTTATGTGACAGTCCTGTCTGAGTAGGTACGGGGACAGAGTTGACATCTGAATCAGGGTCTATGTTTCCCGTGTTTGTGTCCCTGAAATGTGGTCTGTTGTTGCTAATGATTAGCTATATAGCACCAGGGGAGCTACCTGTAAACAAGAATAGGCCTAAATCCCAATATCTTTGTAAGAGAAATTTTCTTGTCCGGGATGCACTGTCGACCAGTGTTTCTCGAACTGTGGGTCGGAACCCACTTGGTGGGTCAGGACCTGATGTCAGATGGGTCATGAAAAACTGGGAGCAGCCATCTTGGAAGCTGCAGACTTTACTCTTGATATATTCGTTTTGTGAGTGTTAACAGTTTGAATTTTCAAACGGATTTAAAAAAATGTTTTTAGTTCAGTGCTTTTACATAATATTTTGTCCTAATCTTGCTTTCTGTCAGGGATGTTTCATGGTTGTGCAATTACTGCAGTCCAAGAATGCCAATTTGCATTCCAGGAATGTCGTTTGAGTATGTCACAATGATGGCAGTTACTGTGTGATCAAGTAACTTCCAGCCATGACATCACTTGTAGGTTAATGACATCACTTCCAGTGGGTCCCAACATGAGTGCCATTCTAAAAATTGGGTCCTGGTCTGGAAAGACTGAAAACCACTGCTGCAGACCATTAATATTTTTAAGGTGCAGTCATCCCTGACTCCACACACTTTACGGTATGTTTGCAACACTCCTGGGTCCTTGTGCTGGCCTAATTCCAGGTTAAGATTTCGCCCTTAGTGGCTTTAGGCCACATTTGAATAATTTAATCTGAGTTGTAGTTGCTTGAGTGAAGATATTTTAAGAATCCTCTCCAGGTTCCTGAACTTTTGCAGAGCCTTGATACAGGTTCTTTACCTTGTAGACCAGGTAGACCTTATAGACCAGTGCCTTCCAATATTTTAAGGACCACAACCCACTTTGTCAGCTGTGTCAGCCAGGCAGTACCCCTTAGAATGTCTCACAGAGCCACACCGGGTGCTGGCCTGCAACATTTTAGCAACCAACAAAAATCGGCTTGCAACCCACTGGTCTATTGCAACCTGCAGTTTAGGAATTGCTGCTGTAGACTACAGCTTCTCTTTATGATGTCTGTTTAGAGGGATGATGTATTACCCACAATCTTACTTACTTACTTACTTACTTATCATCTGACCTTACTTTGACTCAGACAAAATGCTTTCCTATGGAACCCAGCTGAGAGTCATTAGGGTCTGATTCACAAATGCCTTTCTATCATGATAACAGCAACATCTGGTATAGCTTTTATGTGTAAATGAGGGTGCCATCCTAATCAACTTTCCAGCACTGGGATAGCTATGCTAATGGCAGCTAATTGCACCGGTGCAGTGCTGTCGTGACCAAGCCATAAGGTGTGCCAGTGCCATGGATTTGGTTGGTGAGCTGGCGCAAGCAGCAGCGCTGGTTCAAAGGCACCACTGTGCCAGTCAACTGATCCGGCTGAGTGCCGGTTTAGCTCTGCCAGCACAGGACTGCATCAATGGCGTGCCAGAGGCGGGTGGGAGAAGAAATGGGGCGGTGCCATTGAGCAGTATCCAACCCCCAATCTCTGGGCAGGGTGGCCCCAATTCGACTTGCTCCTGGCCACGTGGACCTGCTCTTTTGTGGATGCAGATTCAAGCAGCCGCAGAGGGCTGGCTGGGGCATACCCTGGGACAAGGGGAAAATATTCCCTTGCCCTGCACTGAGCTGCTGCTGCCTCTTCACATTGTTAGGAAGCAGCACAAGTGAGCTGGCCTGCCTATTCCAGGGCAGGTTAGGATTGCACCCTGGGACATGTTCTGCAGTCTGCTGTGGAGTAGTAGTCACGGAAGCCTCCTCAAGGTAAGGAACGTGTGTTCCCTTATCTCAGAGCTGCATTGCCCTGTCCCTGAAGCGGGAAGGTTGGTTAGGATTGCTCCGAGCCAACTCCACAGTTAGAGGAGTCATATTGAATGGTCTTCCAAGATGTCAGTCCCATAGTCAGCTGTGGGTTGTCTAGTACTGAATAATCAAGGTATGTACGTGTATATGTGAGTAATACTAATCTTACTGTTGACTTTTGCTGATCTTCTGCAGCTTTTTTTGATTGTGAGCCCTTTTGGGAGACGGAGCTATTTAATTATTAGATGTTGTCTGTAAACCGTTTTGTGAACGTTTTTTGCCGCAAAGCAGTATATCATCATCATCATCAACAACAACAACAACAACAATGTACAACGACAGCAACAGTGTATGACCTAGCTGAGTAATCAAGCACTGAGAACTCAAGCAACAAGTACGCATGTGTGAACTGGCCATTAAGGAATGTAATAATGCCTCAAGGCACAATCCTAAGCTGTGCTGGAACAACAAGGTCGGTGGGCCTGCGCTGTAACCAGCGCAGCTTTGGAATGCTCTGGAGCCTTCCCTATGGGTTCCTCAGATCTGTGCCTGCTGTGTAGCAGGTGCAGAGCCGAGGACACCACACAGCCCGAATTGGGGCCGCGCAGCCTGTGGACAGAGGCTTGGATGCGGCCTAACGGCTGCATCCTATCCTCACCCCCTCCCCGGGCTGTCACACCTCCCGGCCTCATCCACCCACCCAGTTCCTCCCTCCCCCCCCAGTTCCCCTCCCCCTCCCTCCCCCCCAAGTTTGACTGGCGCACGATTAGTGCAGCACGGCCGTGGGCTGGCACTGTTGGACCAACGCTGCTGCTAGCATTGCTCCAATGGCCCTAGCGCTGACATGCATTCGTCGGTTGGTGCCCCCACGTCAGCGCTAGTGACTTTGGGCTGACACAAGCGGTTACCATCGGCCCAAGGGCACAATTAGGATTGCGCCCTCAGTGAATGAATGAGTGATAAGCTTCCTTGCCGTAGTCCCAAATGCACAATATTTTTTTTTTCCAAGCAAGTCTCAGTGAATGCCGTGAGGACTGCAGGATCAGCACTTAGTATTTACTTTGGTGGGGCCATTGTTTTCTTTGATGCCGTTTCCTATGGCACTTTGACAAACAAGGAATGAGCAGCTTATCTTCTAAAGATTTATAGCCCACAGCTTCGGAAGTTTTGTGAAGAAGACATCCACTGTGCAAATGGCAAGGTTAAAGTGATTGTGTATGAAGTAAATACAAACTCCAGCTAGTATTTCATTCTGAAAACCAGTTTAAACAACACTTAGATAACTTTAAATGGAAGCTCTTTCATAAACTTGACCCATACATGGTTTTGTCACATTCAAGGTCAGACAGAAATAAAAAATGATATTTACATGAGTTTTTCTGAGAACCAATTCAAATTTTTGCCCACGTTCCCCCCCACCCCGTCCCCAGAATAAGATACTGGCTTTTTAAAAATTTCTACCTTGTTTTTAATATAGCAGTTGTGATACTTGATTCATCATTACAGACGAGCCACTGTTGTCTATTTGTTTAGAGAATGTCTTCTAAACCATTACACCCAGAGTCAAAAGCAGTTTATTCTACACTGATGAATGTACTGTAAGTATCTGAAATTGCTTGGTCTGGCTTCTTTTTTTTTTTTGCTTTTTCATCTCTCTAAACAATCAAATAAAGCATCTCTGAGCACGCCTGATTGATGCCATCAGCTCTGTCCTGATATTAGTGTTTTCCTGCAGATGTTCAAAGCAGGGCTATCTCTTTGAGTGCATTTCCTAACCTGCCACGTGAAATGGTTAGAGTATTCCCCTCTCCTTTTTAAGCAGAGGAGGTTTGTCATGGAAGGCAGCCTGCCGCTTATCTGTGGCTTAGCTTCCACATGCAGAAGACGAAGGTGGTTGAGTTCCAAGGAAGTTTTTTAATTTATGTAAAATACTACCTTCCACCTTTTTCTTGCAACACAAGACCAGCGGTGTGCCCAGCACCCAGGGACTGGGTCAACGCTCTGCGCCCCTAACAGCAGCTCTCCACCCCCTCCCCACCCATCAACACGCCCTCCCAGCACGCCAGGTTCCATTTTGGAGCTGTACGGGGCCAAGGGAGAGCAGGCAGGCTGAAGCCGCGCACTTCTTCGAGGCCTTCTGCCCGTAAACATATGAGGTAGAACGGGAAGACACATCATAACACCAGGAAGCCATTCTGCCCAATCATGGCTCACTAACACTGGTCCACTGTGGGTCTCTGAATATTTGGGTCCGTGCAATTCCCTTCAGGTCTTGGAAAATGCAGGTACCCAAACCTTTCACAGGGCAGCCGGGTGCTGGCATTGGGTTGAGACAAGGTGCCTGATTGGCCTCCCCTGTCGCTAAATGCGGTAATAAATTTGTTTTGTACTGTTTTTGTCGACGCCCAGGCCCCAGGGATTCTGCCCACTCCGGCCTCCCTTTTCATGCTTGGTGTGTGTGGCAAACAACAAACTCTGGTGTATCCACACAGTGTGTGAAGGGAATCTGACCTAAGGCTGTCGTTAAATGAAATTTGATAGCACACACTTGTATTTCATTGGTTCATTATTTCTCTCATATATCTCTCGCTAGTACTTTCCTGTTTTGTCTGATTTCTTCCATTACGTATCCAAAACTTTAATCTATGGCTCATCTAATTTGCATGTTCTTGGTATATTGGTTGATTCAGAACCATCACAAATCATTATGAAGTGGATAATATCCACTTTCATGCTTGATGGATGATTAAAACTACCAAGCAAATGTCTCTTTAATATTGTGGTTTGAGAGAGATAATGAAGGTGCAAAATGGTCTCCTTCACTCTTCAAGGCATTTCAGAATCCTGCTCTCTTCTTTTCATAAAATTAAGTACCATTTGAAAATAAGTGTAAGTGCTTATGAAATAAGACACTGTATTACTATTATACAAGGTGCCAGCCCTGGTTGGATTTTCTGCTGCGTACATTCTGTTGCAACTAAGCCTAAATACATGTTGTGGTGAAAAGCCCCCATTTTCCCTATTTTTCTACCTATGTGTGACCCCACTAGTGCTCCAAAGGCTTCTGTGATGCCTCAGCATTCTTCGATGGCTGTGCATTAGTCACTATCTGAGCATTAGTCACTATCCTGGGACGCTTCCCTGAAGTTATTTGAAATTGGGGCCACTCCAGACCGACCATGTGGTAGAACCAACAGGTCATTGGTACCCACCTAAAAAAACTTCCACTTTACGAGCCACTCAACCCTTTGTATAATATAATATAACGTATAATGGTGATTGGGCAGCAGTGCTCTCTCCAAGTAGTGCTCCCACCAAGTATTAGGTTGTTTAACCCTTGATGCAAATTGATTAGATGAGGCAGATTAGGCTGTTTTGCATCCCACCAAAAATTGAGTTGTGACCCATTGGTGGGCCATAGGCCCATAGCTTGAGAACCATTGCAACAGATCATTCTGTGGATTGCTTGTCTTCAATATCTGGGTGCAGCTCAGACAATCATTTCTAGCCAGCCCACCTGCTGTGATTGGCATACAACTGCATGGGTGTTCAAGCCCCACCCTACCAGTCAAGAGGAATGCAGGGATGTCCAGATGGTTCTAAACCATCTAGTCGGATGGAGCCATGATGTCATCAACTCTAACGTCTTGAGTTGAATTGTGAGTCTCTGGCCCCATGACTCCTTGTGTATGAGTCCTAGTGCATGCCCATGGCGAATTGACCCCCCCGCCCCCAAATCCCTGAGTCATTTTGATTCAGGTCAGAGTCTTTTGTGAAGCAGGCTGTGGGGAGCATGGGTCAGGCACACCAGGGCACGGACCTAAAGGGACTATGGGTGGCAGTGACCAGGCCACACCAAATGGGCTTGTCATGGTTTGTGACAGTCATAAAGGGCTTTTCACCGCTGAAACAACTGTTCTGGCAGTGCAAGGCCGGAATAAGTTTGGGCCAGTAGTTATTCCTGGGATGAGTCAGTTGATTTGGTACTTGACCCCAGCTTGCCAGCAAACACCTTTGCCAGAAGTACTTCCTGTGCTACTCTTTGAAGCGTAGGTTGCAAAACTACAAACAACAACACTTTATAACTTGCTGGGATATGAAGGAGGTACCTGAAAAGAAATAAGGAAAGAGTGCTGAACTGGACACAATTTATGACACATTACTGATTACAGTTACTTTTTTTAATAAACAAATTTCACTATTCACTTTTATTTCCCCCTCCCCAAAGGAATCTGATTGGATTCCACGTGGATATTCTGTCTCGGGAAATCAAGACAAAAGTCTCCAATTAGAGAAAGTTTACTCACATTAGTCTTGTTCGTCAGTAGAAGACTGCCCTGTATTGATCAGCCCAGATTAAAGAATTACCTGTCGCAGGATAGCTAAACAAAGAAGACAATTATGAGCGAAGTCTTGTGCAAACAATTATGAAGTGCTGTGTACCAGTGCAGCAGGATTCAGTTCATTACTTCAGCATAATGCCAGGCTAGAAAATAACTTGAAATACAATGGATGAGAGAACTGAATAATGTATATACCATAGGGGAGAGAGAGAAAGAGAGAGAGAGGGAGAGAGAGAGGGAGAGAGAGACTAGTGACCATGTGGCATACTTACAAAATTGCACAGAAATTCATTTGCATGAAACAAAAGGGATGTGTTGTTTGATTGTTGCATCTTTTGAACAAACTCTAATCAAAAAGAGATTCCTTGCAATCCCTGAATGGGAAGGGCTTGGTTCCAAAAGCTCAACCTTGCTGACAGTTTTGGTAATAATAAATCAGAAGACGCAAACTTTCAGCCCAAACCATAGCACTCCATCTTAGAGCGCAATCCTAACCTGGAGTTAGGCCGACACAATTAGGCCAGCAAAGTTTGGCCGGCACAAGGGCCACTGTAAAGTGCGTTTGGACCACTCTCGGAGTCAGGGAGGATGGCAAACGTTTGTGTGCTGGCCTCTTTGACTCCAAGAGTGGTTCGAACATACTTTATGGTGTCTCTTGTGCTGACCAAACTTTGCTGGCCTAATTGTGCTGGCCTAAGTCCAGGTTATGATGGGCCAGAGTGGGTCAATTATAGAACGTAATATAGGCATTTTGCACATCACACTAGGAATGTTCACTATAGCTGCAGAGGTGAGACAAGGGGCTTTGGCATGGCTGTGTTTGGCTTGAAGGAACTGGATGGCTTCTTGGGCTCAGCTGAGTGCAAGGCCGGTAAAGCAACCTAAGTCCTGCAAGGCTTATGAACTGGAGCAAGGTGTATGGGTGCAATAATAAGTGCTGGGGCCTGGTCACTGGGAGTCATGGCTGAAGCCCCCCATCCATTTCCAAAGGAGGTGAGAGCTGTGAGGGCCAATTCTATCCAACTTTCTGGTGCCAATAAAGGTACAGTGCAGCCCTGAGGTAAGTGAACAAATGTTCCCTTGAGAAGGCCTCCATGTCTTCCCTACCACCACAGAATACAGCAGTGTTATTCAAACTGTGGGTCGGGACCCACTTGGTGGGTCACGACCTGATGTCAGGTGGGTCGTGGAAAGCTGGGAGCAGCCATCTTGAAAATTGCAGACCTTACTTTTGTTATAGTCCTTTTGTGCGTGTGAACAGTTTGAATTTTCAAGTGAGGGTTTTTTTTTAAATTTTGTTTTTAGTTCAATGCTTTTACATCACATTTTGTCCTAACCTTGCTTTCTGTCAGAGATGTTTCATGTTGTGCAGTTGCTGCAGTCCATGAATGCCAATTTGCATTTCAGGAGTGTCATTTTATTGTGTTACAATGACAGCACGTCCTGCTTGACGATGTCACTGCCTGCTACAACATCACTTCCAGGTTAATGACATCACTTCAGGTGGGTTCCCACACGAGTGCCATTCTAAAAAGTAGGTCCTGGTCTAAAAAGTTTCAATACCACTGCTCTATTGGGATGACTACAGCAGGGCTGAAAAATGGTATACGATTTGGCCCTGAGTCCGTCTGTATGTCCCATTGTCTCCCATCCTCTTCCACCTGCTAGAGCAAGCAGAAGGAGGATATAAGAAGCCATGGCTCTAATGTCCACTTCTGTGGAGGGGGGGAGAGGGGGTCTCCTGGAACTTGCCATCCCCCATTTAAACTGAGGCCTATTTGGCCTAAATATCTTTGACCAAGCCCGTCCAGATTTTGCTCCTGTCCAAAATTTGCAAGTGTTCATTTCCAATATATGTTATGGGCCTGCTTGTCTGGAAATGAAATGTCAACATGGTGTCATTTTGATATGACACATGCTAAACTAGCATATGGATATTATTTCCTAAGCTATGGCATGAGAACAACATCATTTCATTAGAGGTGTATTGGGAGTTCTTAACTGTGACATGATGTCTCTGCTATAATGCAAAATGACAGCAGAAATTCAGTTCATTGCAAACCTGCAAAGACACCATGGAGACATTTTGGGTTGGTTGGAATGCAAATTGGAATTTGGAATGCAATTTGGAATGCCAAGTGACAATGGCTAGAACAAAATGAGGAAAAACACACACAAAACCTATGCCCTTTCTGTTCCACCCCCCTCTTTTCTTTTGCTTCTGTCATCCTATTGAGATGGTGTGTCAAAAACAACAACACCCAAAATCTGTGTTCATGTGGTACAGCCAGAGTAGACTGAACCATATCCATCTATACATGGACTTTGAGACGTCTCACAAAGCTTGAAGCAAAGATCATCCCAGATCAGTGGTATCGAGAGCTGCTGAAGTTGCGGTAGGACCAAAGGGTCCTACCTTTGGCCTGCCCAGAGTTGAGATACCACTACCCGCTCAATTACACAAGACTGAAGATTAGGGGACAGTTGTGGAGGTCTACTCATGGGAGGAACATGCGGTGCGGGAGGGGGGGTGGCAGGTGAGGCAGAGACACCCCTTCATTGTCCATGGAAATGTGCCACAGCCACCCCACCTGCTTACACCTGAGGAGGCCCTTCTTAAACCCAAGAAAGTGGGTGAAATGAGAGCTTTCTCAGATGTAAGTGGGCAGAGTGACAGGGCAGTTTTGCCTTAGCTGCCATCCCCATACCACACACCCCTGCTATGAGGAGACCTCCATAATTGCACCCCTAGTCTTGGGATCTTGGTTAATGTTCTTTTCTGGTAATGTTTTTTTCTGGTAATGTTCTTTTTCTATTTGTTGAGACTCATTTTTATGCTCATGTTTTCAGCATTTGTGTGTTGTTGTTTTTAAAAAAGAGGGGCAATTTAGACATATGAACATTAAATTTAAAAAATGGGATAAGGAGAAACCATTGCATTTAGTTTTCAGCTCGTTTTCTGCCCTTGTTTAATGGCAACATTTTATTTATTTTTTATTTATTTAAGAAATTTTTACCCCGCCTTTCCTCTGCCGGGGCAGATGTCCAAGGCGGCTTACAATATTAAAAAAGATAAAAATAAAGTATAACAATTAACATTAAAAACAGTTAAAAACAGTATTAAACAATAAACAATCAAGATTAAAAACACAAACAATTTAAAAACAATTAAAAAATAAAATAAAACACAAGCCCCGTGGATCATAATAACCAGCCAGCCAACCTGTCAACAATTAAAAGCTTTTTGGAATAAAAAGGTCTTCAGCCCCCGCCGAAATGTAAACAGAGAGGGAGCAGTTCTCAATTCGAGGGGAAGGGTGTTCCAGAGTTGGGGGGCCACCACCGAGAAGGCCCTCTTCTTGGCCGCCACTCCTCTTACTTCTCCTGGTGGCGGCACAGTCAGAAGGGCCCCCCCAGATGATCTAAGAGTACGGGTTGGATTATATAGAAGAAGACGGTCCCTCAAATACCCCGGACCCGAGCCGTAAAGGGCTTTAAAAGTCAAAACTAGCACTTTGAATTGGGCCCGGAACAGAACCGGCAGCCAGTGTAGTCGCCGAAGCAGCGGCTCGACAGAGTCAAACCGACGTGCCCCAGCAACCACCCGAGCCGCCGCGTTCTGTACTAGTTGTAATTTCCGGACCGTCTTCAAAGGCAGCCCCACGTAGAGCGCATTGCAATAATCTAATCTTGATGTCACTAGGGCATGGGTCACTGTGGCCAGGTCCGCACAGCTCAGGTACGGCCGCAGCTGGCGGATCAGCCGAAGCTGAGCAAAGGCTCCCCTGGCCACCGCCGCCACCTGGGACTCCAGGTGTAGCTGTGAATCCAGGAGAACCCCCAAGCTGCGAACCTGCTCCTTCAGAGGAAGTGCGACCCCATTCAGAGCAGGACGATAGTCCAATACCCGAGCTGTGGATTTCCTAACCAAAAGCACCTCTGTCTTATCCGGATTTAATTTCAGCTTGTTCACCCGCATCCAGCCCCCAACTGCCTCCAGACAGCGATCCAGGACCTCAACCGCCTCCTCAGAATCAGGGGGAAAGGAGAGATAAAGTTGGGTGTCATCAGCATATTGATGGCACCCCACTCCAAACCCCCGGATGACCTCTCCCAGCGGTTTCATGTAGATGTTAAACAGCATGGGGGATAAGATGGAACCTTGCGGCACCCCGAACCTAAGAGGTCGGGGTGCCGAACAAGAGTCCCCCAGCACCACCTTCTGGGATCTGTCAGACAGGAAGGAGCGGAACCACTTCAAAACAGTGCCTCCAAGCCCCAACCCATCCAACCGACCCAGAAGGACACCATGGTCGATGGTGTCGAAAGCCGCCGAGAGGTCCAGCAGGACTAACAGGGTCGCACTTCCCCCGTCCATCCCCCGGCGCAGGTCATCCACCAAGGCGACCAAGGCAGTCTCCGTCCCGAACCCCGGCCTGAAGCCAGATTGGAATGGGTCCAGATAATCCGTTTCCTCCAGAACCCTCTGAAGCTGGGACGCCACCACCCGCTCAATCACCTTGCCCAGAAATGGGATATTGGAGACTGGCCGAAAGTTGTTTAAATTTGAGGGATCCAGGGAGGGCTTCTTCAGGAGGGGGCGAACCACCGCCTGCTTCAAAGCAGGCGGGAGCACCCCCTCCTTCAGAGATGCATTCACTACCCTCCCCGTCCACTCGGCCAGCCCTCCCCGGGCAGCTCTAATTAGCCATGCCGGGCAAGGGTCGAGCGGGCAAGTAGCAGGTCTCACACTCCAGAGAATCCTGTCCACATCCTCAGGCTCTACAAACTGAAAAGAATCCCAAATGATAGGATAGACAGGTTCCCCGGGGACATCACTAGATCTGCCCACAGCAGCGTCCAAGTCATGCCGGATCTGATCGACCTTGTCTGCAAAATGTCGAGCGAACTCGTCACAGCGAGCCTCCGTGTGCTCCTCCCCACCAGTAAGGGGGGCAAGATGTAACAGACTGCGGACCACACGGAAGAGCTCAGCCGGACGGTTCTCTGCAGACGCAATGGTGGCAGAGAGGTGAGCTCTCTTAGCCACCACCACTGCTCTAGAATAAACTTTCAATTGGGCCTTAGCCCGTGTCCGGTCAGATACGGCACGAGTCTTTCGCCACCGACGCTCTAGTCGTCTGCTCTGCCGCTTCATCGTTCGCAGCTCCTCAGAAAACCAAGGAGCCGCTCTGATTCTGCGACTGGGCATAGGACGCTCAGGAGCAATCTCATCCAGGGCCCTGGCCATCTCCATATTCCAGAGGTCCACCAGGGCACCGGGTGGATCTCCAACTCTGGCAACAGGAAAATCCCCCAGAGCCCTCAGGAATCCATCTGGATCCATCAGCCTCCGAGGGCGGATCATAGAATGTGATCCCCCGCCATTGCAGAGGTGATGAGCCGCAACAAGCCTAAATCCCACCAGACAGTGATCTGTCCATGACAAAGGAGTGATCTTAATCTCCTCCACCTCCAGATCACCATCAACCTGCCCCGCAGTAAACACCAGGTCCAGCATGTGTCCCGCCTCATGTGTCGGGGCAGATATTTTTTGAGACAGACCCATGGTTGCCATGGAGGCCATGAAGTCCTGAGCCGCAGATGTTGCCAGGGCCTCGGCATGGACATTAAAGTCCCCCAACACCAGAAGGCGGGGGGACTCCAACACCACACTCGAGACCAGCTCCGTCAGCTCAGGCAGGGAGACTGCTGGGCAGCAAGGCGGGCGGTACACCAACAGAATCCCCGTCCTGTCTCGCCCCTCCAACACAACACGAAGGCACTCAAACCTGGTGGACTGCTGAACAGGGTATCTGGTGAGACGGATGGAATCCCGATAGACCATCGCAACCCCACCTCCCCGCCCCTGTAGCCGTGGCTGCTGCAGTACCCGGAAACCCAGTGGACAAATCTGGGAAAGATTAACCCCGCCCAGCTCATCCAGCCAGGTCTCCGTGATACATACCAGGTCGGCTTTCTCCTCCAAGATTAAATCATGGATAAGAGAGATCTTATTATTCACCGACCTGGCATTCAGAAGCAGCAGCTTCAGACTCAGGGGACTGTTGCCAGGATTTCCAAGGGTCAGAGGGATGAGGGAAGGGCCAGAAAGAGGGACAGTCTGTCTACGACTGACCCTCCTTCTCCTGTAATGTCCAGCCCCGACCCCACCGCCATATCTTCCGTAACCCGTAACTCTGCTAATGGTGGCCTCCCTCCTTCCCCCTGAGCTCCCTCGAGGTGTCAAACACATAATTCCGGCGGGAGCGACCTACAAGCCAACCACCAGCACAAATACAAAAACTAAAAAAACACAGACACACACACACACACACACACACACTCCCACCAACAACCGGTGCAGCAGCCCTCACCCCACTCCCACTGAGGCTTGGGCTGCTGCAGGCCTCTGCCTCCCTCTCACTGAGGCAGAGGCCCTCACTCCTTCCCTCCCTGCCCCCCTCTCACAGAGGCAGGGATAGCCTTCCACTCCCTGGCCAGACTCTCACTCCGGCCAGGAAGTTACACTCGTACAATCACTCACTCAGTTAAAAGGCTGGGGTTGGCTTGTTGACAGGCGGCTAGGCTCCAACAATAAAGACGTGGCTGGAGCGTGACGATCCACAGGACGATAACCCAGAAGGCAGCCAGGACACAGCAACAGCAGCAGATGGTATAGGCTCCCGGCTCAGCTCCCCAGGCGAAGAGCCACGGGCAAAGCCAAAGGCTTTAGCTGGTGACTGACCTGCAGGGAAGAGAACCAAATGGTGCCTGAGTTAGCCGGCCCGGCCCCCAGCCCAGGTGTCTCAATCAGTGGCTCTTCTCCACCCACAACAGCCCAAACAGCCTCAGTTTGTGTTATGTTTGTGTTGTGTTATCAGTTTGTGTTATGAAGTTTGGTACAGGCAATGGTTTTTTCACACCACCTCGAATTGTCAAGATTGACGGCAGAGAAATAAAAATGCTCCGGTGGCCTAGCATTTTATTCTTCTGTTTGGGCCTTTTTGGAAACAACTTCAGTGATGACCTTGTGTTAATGCCTCTCATTTAAATTACTCTGAGTCAGTTTTCGAATCCAATTAGCGTGTAATTCGGCTTGCATCACTTGACAATGGGTGTCTCAAAAGCTGCCTCATAAGAGTGTCCTTGTTGATGATTCCAAACACTGTGGTGTCCCCCCCCCTTCTGGTATTTACAATAGAACCCCAAGGTAACATGATGTGCTGCAAAATGGAAGTCATAGATAGCAAAAATGAACATACTGGGTGGTCACTACTGACTCATCTCAATCTTTGCAGAGTAAAGCGAAGGGTACTTGGGCACGCTCCGTGCTTTGCTCACAAGAAGGTACTTAATGAGCTACCCAAGCTAATAACTCTTGCTGGATTTTTTTTATTTGTCAAGAGTTCAATATTTTTCTGATATGAGTTTTGCTTCGGCGTGCCTTAAATGGCAATTTCTAATTAATGGTGCTTGAATGTATTCCTCTCTCCCCCCAACCTGTCCTGCCCCTGGCCCCAAATTCATACAACAGACTTGGATGCAATTTATAAGTGATTTTTTAAAAGTATAATTAAAAATCGTTACAAGATATATGCAAACAGATATGCAAATTTGGAAATAAATATGCACACATATAAAATGCTGGTGGATTAAGTAGTCCTTAACATTTTTAATGAAATCAATATTTTATGCATTTTTTTTTTGCACGACTTATTACTCACTAGGTGTCAGATTTAGGACCGCTTTTGAAAATTACAGAACTGTTTGCCATCCCACATGCCATTTAGCCTATGAGGGAGGGGGGAGAAAAGATAATTGAAAGAGTAAGGGCCCAATCCTATCAAACATTCCAGTGCCAGGGAAGTTGCAATGCAGCACTGAGGAAAAGGAACAAATATTCCCTTACCTGGAGGAGTCCTCCCTGACTTCCCCCTACCACAGGATACAGCACTTGCCCCATTGACATGGCTACTCCATTGCTGGAAAGTTGGATAGGATTTGGCCCTAATGCAATGTGTATAGACATAGATGCTGATGCCCTCCAACGTTTCCCTCTTCTGTAGGTTTTAACACTTATTTTTGTTGCACTGTAGCCTTCAACTATCTCTCCTTTACTTTTTAAGTCACATTGTGATTGGATACTTCCTCTTTCCACTGAGAGTGCAATCCTAACTTGTGCTGAAGTGGGCAGGCTGGCGTGCCTGCGCTGAATCCAGCGTAAGTTACGAACTGGCGGGAGCCTCCACGGGGCAAGGGCAACCTTACGCCGGGGTAGGCTCCAGCCACTCCGATGGGCTTGCTGTTTAGCAGGCACAGCTCCAAGCAAGCCACGTGGCCTGGGGACGGGGGTCTGAATGCGGCCTTACAGCCACAAACCAGGCCACCCCCTACCCAGCCGGCACATCTCCCGGCCTGCCCATCCCCCGCTCTGAAATGCCCCTGTGCCAGCCGAACTCGCAACTAGTGTCGGCCCAATGTTGGGCCATGGATTGCGCTCTCAGTAGTTGTTAATAAAATACGATCTCTGCTGAGGAAATTGGATAAACACATGTAAGGGGTGAAAACATATTGCATGGAAGGTTAGTTGTATTGCATGTATTATATCTACATTAGTTGCTGGGAGAAACTCTCCGGTGTGGTTACTGCGGTGAATGTGATAGATATATCCCTGTTAGAACATTATTGGCTCCCTGGTAACTACAGGAGGATGGCCTGGGGCATATGTGGCCTGCTGATTCTGAACATTTTAGTATTAAAATTATATAATGATACTTGAAGGGATATCTTGGTTCACATATATTGTCCTACTCTTTAAGATCTAACATAGATAACATTTTGTAGTTGCATCTTTTATTACAGTTGGTGGCCATTGTGGAACTGGCTTCTTGGTGGTGGCCCCTAGGTTATTGAATCAAGGTCTGCCAAACAAAAGGCTTCAAAAACTTAAAAAAATAAGCAAGTACTGTGGTCAGCTGGCCTATTTTACTGTCCTTAGTTTGTGGTTCTTTCCCCCCACTTATGGCGTGATTTATTGATTGTTTTAGGGAGCAATCCTAACCTGGAGTTAGGCTTGCACAATTAGTGAAGTATGTTTGGACCACTCTCGGAGTCAGAGAGGCCAGCACACAGACATGCACCATCCTCCCAGACTCTGGGAATGGTCCAAATGCGCTTTACGGTGGCCCTTGTGCTGGCCAAACGTTGCTGGTCCAACTGTGCCAGCCTAAATCCAGGTTAGGATTGAGCTCTTAATTATATTTGGAGTTATTTTGGTCCCCAGCTGCCAGAAGTGGTAAATGGAAAGGTGGGTTATAAATTCACTTAATACAACAAATAAATAAAAACAATATAACAGAATAGCAGGCCCACCCACAAATGTATGGGTAATCTTGGCCTCCACTCTTCTGCTCTACAGTCCTAGAACAGCCCATCAATTTATCAGCTTTATTGCATTGTGAAAACCCATTGGTTTCAAAGGGATTGCACTTAATTGTTCCTGGATTCAACCTGCCTCCACCCATGTATAAAATGACTGATCCAGGGATGGAAGGCAGATCTGTCCCATTGTCACCTTGGGGGTCCCAGGACCGGCCAAGGTGCCGGGTCGAGGCCATCAAGGGACCCTAGGCAAGGCCTCTCCCTGGATTGCCAGGACAGAGGCTGGAGCAGGCTGGACCGGGGAAGAACAGGCAGAGCTGAGGCCTCCCAAGGCCTCAACCAGATGGCACAGGTGCTGGTAATGAACCAACCCATGATGTCAGCCCTGGGGGAAGTCCCAGGGTAAGTCCCGCCCTCACACGAAGGGGTGGGGCCTGGCCAGCTGGCTGGGCAGCTCATAAGGAGCCTAGCCACGCTGGGGAGAGGTCACTCTCTTTCTAGCTGGAAGGCAGAAGAGAGGGTGGCCCAGGGAGGTTGTGGATCTCCCTCCCCTTACGGGCCACCAGACCCACACCTGAAAGGGGTCGGACGGACACCCCATTGTCCCTCGGGGGTACAGGTTCGGGACCCAGCACGG
>JAJKFI010000105.1:1103113-1158033 GCA_029204185.1 Lerista edwardsae | reverse complement strand
AATAATAATAATAATAATAATAATAATAATAATAATAATAATAATAAGTGTTTTTATTGCAAGTTCTCATTGTAATTAATTTTAAATGCTTTCAAAGTGTACAAGGTAGCTGATATCGTGTCAGCAGATACAGCCACAGTATTATTTCTAACTGGAAAAGTAATCTACAGGCATGCCCCGATATCCGTTGGGATTCCGTTCCAGACCCCACCGTGGATACCTGAAACTGTGGATACTGGGGATGCCTTTGTAAAGCTAGGGGAACATCAGTGGTTTTGCTGCAACAAGGTAAAAAAGAGATTTGTTTACTGTTCCCCTATCTTTTTAATAGATGTTCTAGTATCCATGGAATCAGTGGATAACTGAAACTGTGGATACCAAATCAATGAATACCAGGGCACACCTGTATTGTAATTTATGGAAAATACCTTAAACACAAAAATGTGGTGTTTTGTGTTGTTGTTTTTCTGTCATTCTCAACAAAAACAAATACCCCTACTCATGAGGAAAGGCTAAAATGTTGGTGGCTTTTTAATTTAGAAAACAAACATGACAAAAGGGGATCATGAAAGAGGTTTATACAATTATGAATGGTGTGAAGAGTGACTGAGGGAGCACCATCTCTCATAATTCCTGTACCTGGGAGTCATTCCATGAAACTAACTGATGGTGAATTCATGGAAAACAAAAAGAAAGTAATCTTCTCATAAAGCATAATGAATTAATTATCTATGGAATTTGCTTCCACAAGATAGGGCAACAGTCACTATTTGAGATGGCTTTCAGGCGGGACTAGACCAATTCAGGGAGGACATATGATTCAGGAGCGATGGATCATGATAGATTGACTATTAGTACTGAATACTGGACAATACTGGACATTGGAGTGACATCAAGGATTGCTCAAGTCACGTACTGGCTGAGAACCCAACAGGCCAATCCTATAACCCCGCCCTTGTTGATGTAGGTGTACTAATTAGACAGAGCAGATCTGTGGGGGGCCTGAAGCAGATCTGCTCTGGGTAAGGGAGCATCTGCTCTGGGTAAGGGCAAACCTCTGCTGCCCAAATGGGCTTACTCATTCCTGTGCTTGCCATTGCTGGCGCAAGTATGAGTGGACCCACTAAGGCAGATTGAGGCTGGGAAGGCGGATAGGATAGGAAGCAGCAGACTTCCTGCCCCTTTCCTGGCCTCAGTCTGATTTACCGTGCTGATTTACCAGTAACAGGGGTCATTGCAGGGCCACTGGCACGTGGTTGCTTGCTGCTTGCGGTAGCAGCCTGGCTGTGCAAAATGGTGTATTCCCATTTATGACCGCCTTAAAGGACATTCAAGTTCCACTAGCGCAAAGACCCCAATAGGATTGGGGCCCAAGCCCATCAGAGGGTCTAGCTAGTTGGGCTAATCCCAGGGATTACCAGTGGAACCTGGTTCTCATTGCGGTGGTCAGCTTGCGCTTGGGCTGTACTACACACACACTCAATTTCTCTACCATTCGTTAAAAAAAACACATGACAACACAGAATGCATTGGACTGCAACCATCTGACAACGATGTTATTTGAATGCAAAATGTTAGCAAAGGATGATAATTCTAGAAGAAGAAAAATTAGTATAAGCTTTTTTTTTTAATGGAGTGCCTACATCTAGGGCTGCTGGTAATTGCTCCTGATTAAATGCTTTTTCTCCTTACTGGTCAAGCTTACAGGGAGGTTGGAAGATCATGTATTTGAAGCAATGCTTGAAATTCATTATATACATGCTAAATGTTACTATTAAGTATTCTTCCACAGTTCACTGTTTGGTCTATGAACTCCCATTTGGGATCTGCAGTTACAGACAATACACTTATGAGTTGGCACAGCTCTGGATTTGGAGGTCTATAACATGTGGTCCATGATCAACATTTGGCACAAATGCTTGTTTTCTTCTATTACTTGCACGCTAATAAGTCATTTCCTTGATGTGGGGATTTTAATTTATGAAATTATTTTTTTTAATTTGTCTTGATTATCTGCTTAATTTCATTGCATCAAGACTATTAAAAACACACTGGGCCAACTTTTGTAACTCCATGGATGGCAATGAAATTGCAGGGATGAATCTGTCACCTCAATTTTAAATTTAGTGATTGGTTAGGAACACTCTCCGCTCAAATCCAGTGTTGTTTTATCCTTGTGTCAGCATTTAATTCCATTTGCATATAAGCCTATTTCCCTTCTCTAAATTTAATTTGTTAGAGTTTGGCCCTCAGCAACAACAACTACAAAAAGTAATTGCATCTCAGTGTTGGGCAATGGTGCCAACACAGCATGTGCTATAAAAGAATGCTTCACACACATTTAAAAAATGTAGTCATTAGTGTCATTCTGCCTGGTAACAGGAACACGATGGCATTAAAAAGTGTGATGGGCTTTCTGTACAGACATGTGTTATACCTTCTCAGTTGCACAGAGTGAAACCTCTCCTCAGGGACACATTTAATTATTTAGTGCTAGATTCTGTATATATCGAAATCAGGGGTAAAGCTGATACCAGGACTATTATATAGAGTACAGTAGTCTGATAATCAGTGTCCCACGATGATAAATGACAATCATCATGGAGAGAAGGCCTGTAAAAGACATGTTTTCTTTGCTGTCTTAAGGAAATTGTCAGCCAGGAAACCTTTTTGTATCATGAGGCTAGGAAAAGAGTAGTTCATTTCTCCTACCTTTTGGGCTGTCGGGCAGTGTCAGTGTGTCTGGGCCAGATCTGTGCCATTGTCCTCCCCCCTCTACAGTATCACAGAAAGGTGGTATGCGCAGCTGCATGAACATCTGCCATTTTTGTTTACTACCCATAATGCAATGCTACACCCTTGCCCCCCTTGAATCAGTGGATGCAGCCGCAGGAACATGGACGTTGTGTTATAGGTAGTAAACAAAGATGGTGGATGGCTGCTGAAGAGGGCTCTGTGTCACCAGCGTTGCTAAGATACCCCCCCCCCAAAGGATTTCTCAGGAGGCTTTGCTTAGCAGCAGAGGTAGCAGTAACAGCATGGAGGCATTTTTCACGGCCACCATATTTTCTTTCACCAAAGCCCCAGGGCTTAGTCATGAGCCCTTAGATGTCTCTGGACCCCAGCCAATGTTGCAGTTGACCACCTCTTGATGCCACCCTTGCATTTGAGGGCTGAACTGTGCATAGAATTTTTTGCTGAAAACCAAAGCGGTACGTTGAGTTCCTCGCTTCCTCCTTGCTAACATGTAGTGAACCTTCCAGCCCAGTCCAACGCAAATCCCTGTGCAGTGATGCAGTGATGGCAGTGCAGGCTATGCTGCATCTTGCACAGGAACTGCACAGCTGCTGAGGATCTCTGCTAGGCAAGGGGAGATTTGTTAGCGGCCGTAAGGGGGCAACTTGGATCTGCACGAGCTACATAGCTGGTGCAAGTCCAGAGTGTGCCATGTCAGTGGACTGGGCCTGGGAAGGGGGATAGGATGTGGCGTGTGCCACTGCTCCCAACCCTGCCCCCTCCTGGGCCCAATCTGCCATCCTTGTCCCTGTTGCTGCCCTCCCCCTGCCCCCATTCTGCCTCCGTGTCTCCATGCTGCCGAGTATGGAACTTACTTTCTGGTTTTGTTACTGGTCCATCTCATTCCCTCTGACTCTGTCTCTCACTGCCTTCTGTCCCTCCTCCAGTCGTCCCCTCCACGTCTCCCAAGCTGTGATATAACTGGGCTGTGCAGCTTAACTGAGCAAGGCATCTTGACTTTGTACTCATTACATTTGGCAATGCATTTGGAACCTTTCCTCGTTACTCGGGGAAATTTAATTAGGCCACAGGCCTGAGCAAGACTGCTTGGCGTAAAGCCTAAATCAGTGGTTCCCAAAGTGCTGGATTGTGACCCACCACCCTGGGAAGGAGTTGCTTCTGTCCCTTTAAGGGGCGGGAAAAGGGGGAAGGCAGCAACATGACCTCCAGGATTGCAAAACTGGAAGTGGATGTGATTGCATTTTAAATGAGTCACGAGGTTCAGGGATCCCTGTGTGTGTGTGTCCAGGACTCCTAATGCATACAGACACCAGCGCTGCAAGGGGTAAATCTGAAACATACCCCTTTGCCAGCACAGCAGTGCAATCCTGGGGATTGCATTGCAGCCTTCGCCCCTCCCCAGCCAATACTGGCTTTCAACTCCCTTGCAGGAATTTGAGAATCACTGACCTAGATCATCCTGTCAGAAGAAAGTGCTTTGATTAGTAATTCCTCACGTACTTACAGTCTGTAGCAACATTTGTGTTGCCTTGAAGATCAGGCTAAATCTTCATTTGCTGCACCTCTGACCAGAGAACTACCTTTCATGTTGTTTGTAATAGCCTAGTTAGGAATAAAGGTCAAATGACAATCACTCTTAATTTCATGGGGTTTGCACTTCTCATGTGTGTGCTGTAGTAGACTCTCTCTCTCTCTCTCTCTCTCTCTCTCTGTGTGTGTGTGTGTGTGTGAGAGAGAGAGAGAGAGAGAGAGAGAGAGAGAGACTGTGTTTTAATGATGTGATGTTCTTATAAATTACCGTGCTTTTAAAAGGTGCTGCATAGGGTAGCTTGATGATAGCGTAGAAGCAGCTTACAGCTGTGAGGCTTGGAAAGCCTTCAAGGTCGCAGAGCTCTGGCAAGGAATCACTCAGACAACAGAGATTAGGGTAGCAAGAACTTCTATATTCTCAAAAGAAGTCTTCTTGCAGCAACGAGGTACAGCAAAGCTCCTCCAACAGCAACACTTACATCTCCAGCAACTAATCACAGGTGTTTCTGGTCTTGATTAAATAGTCCCCAGCATCCAATCAGAGATCAGATGATCTCATCCCCAGGCTGAAGCTGAGTCAGAATGACTCAGCAGTTTACTGCTGGTCTGCTAGGCCTGAATGACTCAGCACTTTACCCCCTGAGTCGGCCTGTTGACGAAAATTGGCTTGGAAAGGGTTTCTATCGTGGGGAAAATATTTGAAACTGCAAACAACCAAACGAGAGAGTATGAGGATCATGTTTATTACACCTGCACAAGCGGACCAATTCACAAGGAAAAGGCAAAAAAATATAGATTACAAGCAGCGGTGTTATGCTGACGGAACGCTGGGCGGTACATCCGGGTGATCGGCAGCCCGCCTGTCGCGTTCCGGAGCGTTACGCCGTTTGCGTAACGTACACAAGCGGCGTAATTGGTTACGCAAATGGCGTAACGCTCCGGAACGCAACGGGCGGGCTGTCGATCACCCAGATGTCCCGCCCAGCGTTCCAGCAGCATAACACCACTGATTACAAGCATTTTTATAACCCCCCCTTCCTCCAAGCCTCTGCTTGGCATGGAAAATTACACCGGGGCTGGGACTTGAGAAGCTCTGTGTTGATTGGGCCTTGAGAATATGCTATGACCATTGTGATAAGGGAGGATGCTCTGCTGGCTTTAACCAGTTTTCTATCTATGGTGAGAGTTAGCAACACTGGATCGAGAAAGTTACACTGGGACAATTCAGTGAGAACAAACAATGAGAGCAAAGAATGAAACAAGTCACATACTTCAGCAACTTTACACAAGAGACTTTAAACAGAAGTCTCAAGATGGCTGCACTTTGGATCAACGGCAACTGGCCTAATGTTAGGCCTTTCCCATTCAGGCCTGTAAATTTCCAGGGACTTATTTCAGTATCCCAACATAGCTTTGGTTAACAAACCTTGCTTTGTTGGTGGGCAAAGCTCAGGTTTGAATCCCATAGTGACAGGAATCTCTCAGGCCTTCTTGTTCTGCTGTTTCTGACCTAATCAGTTGCAGTCTGATTGGCTACTGTGGCTGTCTAATGAGTCTCTTGGGAAATGTGGACAGGTTTTGCGTCCAGATTTTTGAGGCCTCCATGGCAGGTAGACAGATGACTTAGGCGTCTGTCATGCTTGTTTGTCTAGCTTTTTTATCTGCCAGTACAGAACCCTGCTTGATTTAACCATTTTAGGGAGGTCATATAGGTACGCTATGGGAGACGTGGCGGCGCTGCGAGTTAAACTGTTGAGCTTGCTGACTGGAAGGTTAGCAGTTCGAGACCACGTGACGGAGCGAGCTCCCATAGCTTGTCCCAGCTCCTGCCAACTTAGCAGTTTGAAAGCACGTAAAAATGCGAGTAGATGAATAGGTACCACTTTGGTTGGAATTTTTTTCTGTCATCCAAATTGGCCATGAATGGCAGGTTTTTTTGCCTACCCCAGACTGACGAGGGAGGGATGGGTATTTAATAGGTTACATGATTTACAATTGTGCTCAATAAAGTTGAACCCCAACCTCAGTCTGGTGTCTTCCTTGGGGGTGGTGCAAGGGTGTCTACTTTAAAATGCCAGATGCAGGGGAGTGGCAGCAGGATACAAGTATCTGGTTGTCTTGTGTGCTCCCTGAGGCATTTGGTGGGCCACTGTGAGATACAGGTAGCTGAACCTGATGGGCCTTTGGCCTGATCCAACAAGACTTTTTCTTATGTTCTTATGGTGGGAAGGTCACGGCGTTCCATGTGCCTCGGTGTATAGTCATGCTGGCCACATGACCATGGAAACTGTCCTCGGACAAACACTGGCTCTTCGGCTTAGAAATGGAGATGAGCACCACCCCCTAGAGTCGATCACAACTAGACCATTCGGTCGGGGGGGGGGGGACTTTACTTTTATATGTACCCTGAGACATTGCGTGCTGGTGTTCCTGGAGGACTCTCCTGCAAGAAATATTGATGAAACTTATGAATTCCAGGATATGTGGACTTAAGACATAAGAACATAAGAAAAGCCCTACTGGATCAGGCAAAAGGCTATCTAGTCCACCATCCTGTTTTCACAGTGGCCCTCTAACAGCTTCTGGGAAGCAGGACTATACTGTTATAGCCCAATCCTCTTGCGTTGCCTAGCTGGCAGAACACACGTTAAGCGCCAGCAGTCTGGTTCCATTTCTGTTCAAGTGGAACCCATCCCATTTGTACAGACTTGGATTGCCCCAAATTGTTTTCAAGCACCTAACAAATCCAACCCCATGCTCCTGATACCACCATCTCACCCACACATTGTGAGCGTAATCCTAACCTGGAGTTAGGCTGGCGCAACCTGGAGTCTGGCAGACAGAGAGGCCAGCACACAGATGTGCGCCATCCTCCCTGACTCTGAGAGTCGTTCAAATGCGCTTTATGGTGGCCTTGAGCCGGCCAAACGTTGCTGGCCTAACTGTGCCGGCCTAACTCCAGGTTAGGATTGCTCCCTGAGACATTTCAGCTTTGTCTATCTAACTGGTCTTCATATGGAACAGGTAGCATTCTGAAAATGCTACTGTGGAAGTCATGGCCTTCATCATCTTATCTAGCAAACCAAATTTTCCTTCTAGTACTGCTTGACTACATTTTTCAGTATCATTGGTGTCTCCCCTCAACACTGTTTGCCACTACCTAGAGTTACCTACAAGCTTTTCATTAGGCAGACATAATCATGTTGTTTATCTTTCTATATAAGTGTTTCTCAAACTCTGTGGGTTGGGCCCCACTTTGTGGGTTGTGACTTGATTTCTGGTGGGTCTCACAGAGCCACCAATGAAAACACGGGTGATGGAAAGATCAGATAACAAATTGCCTTAAGCCTTGAGGCTATTCAAAAATCAGATAGCTGCTAACTGCCCTGAAAAGAGCTGAGCTGCTGCAGTTTGCAAGCTTGTATAAATACAGGGAGATAAGTGTTTGAGCATCTTTTTTTCCAGTGTGATTTCCCCCCAAGTCCATCAGTGACCTATAGTGGGGACAGATGAAGGTTGGGTCATATAACTAAGCCCCTCAAGCCTTAAGGCTATTCATTAGTTGTGTCTCATTATGAGAAATAGATTGAAGGTTTGTTTGTTTGTTGGGCGAATAAAGAAATACTGTTAACAATGTTTCAATTATTTATTTACAGTAAATACATACTTGTAAATAAATAATTGAAATATTTCTTTCTCGATCACCTTTCTGTAAGTCTTGAAAAGGTAGGTGGATCCTGATAAAGTGTCATTTTAAAAAGTGGGTCATGGTCAGTGGTGGGATTCAAATAAATTAACAACCGGTTCTATGTCCTTCAGGACGGCCTCTGCCTTTCTTCCCTCTCCCAACCTGAAATTAACAGCCGGTTCTGCAGAACTGGTGAGAACTGGCTGAATTCCACCACTGGTCCTGGTGCTAAAACATTTGGGAACCACTGCTCTGTATCAGGAGGCTCCAAATTCCCGCCCGCAGCCTCCCTGATCCTTCCCCAGCATGAACAGCAATTTGAGTTCCACCGGGGAAGCCACAAAATACCTCAACTACAACTCCCAGGAGTCTTCGTGACCAGCCATTTCTGGGGTCTGCTGCCCAGCAAGCTGCACAGCTGGAGTCCCATGCAGAGGCGGCTGGCCATGAAGAACCTTGGGAACTGTAGTTAGGGTCTTTCACAGCTTCCCCAGTGGAATGCAAAGTGCCGGGGAAGATTTTCTCCTCTGCAGCGCTCTCCAGTTTGGAGACTGCTGCTAGAGATGATTGAATCACCCACTGCTACGAGTCCTCTGCCACTGGAGGACCATCTTCAGCATTAGTTGTTTATGGGTTATCATCCAAGGAATAGGTCCCTTCCTCAAACTGATGTCCTTTAGCAAGACTCTTATTCACCACTAGCTGTTTGTTACCCGGCATTGCCCGGGGGACAAAGTACCCCCAGCTTGTATTAGGAGAAGGAATGAATACAGGGAGAGAATCACGCAAAGGAGCATAATGCAATTGGCACACTCACTGATCAGTATCTGCAGGTCGTGTGGCAGGATAGCCCCGACGTATGAGAAACAGGCAGAGGTGGCCAGTTAGCTCCCTGCAAATAGGTCCCTCTCAGATCCGACTGGGTGCTGGAACTCTCTGGATCCTGCTCTTTCCAGCCTGGCCAACTCAGGCAGTGCACAGCAGTTTAGTTTCACTTTCATTTCTGTCCCTGTGTAGTAGCTGAGGTACTGCAGCCCTCCCACATAACCTGCAGAATCGCCTGTGACCACAGGGTGGCAGCAGACCTGTAGTCCAATGCAATCCCCTTGGTTCCTGACGATCCGGCCCCCTCCCTGAAAAACGGGGGGCTGTAGGGGGGTCTGACCCCCGCAGTGATTCCTTCCAGGCTGCAAGGTATGTGTGTGCCAAGTTTCGTGGCCGTGGGTCAAGGCACGGAGACATGTATACATAACATACATACCCACGTCCATTTTTATATAGATAGATGACAGCAGAACTGTCTGACGGGGAACAGGATGGCTCTATCTCATCCCTGAAGGTCTCATCCACATACTTTTCTGATTCTCCCAGCTTCTTCTGCTCAGCTACCTTTGCTTCAAGGGAAGAAACATCCCTGAAAGCCAGGAACTCGTTGCATTGAGGGCATAACCACAACGTATCCTCATCTGGCAGAGTGTCATACATATGGGAACCTGAAGCACTTACCTGCCTGCTGGCTTTCTACCTTCGTGTCTAGTTGTTGTGCATTTGTTTTGGTTTTCTTTAGGGCTTTTATGGCTTGTTTACTTGGAAAGCCAGGCCTTTATGGTGTCTTTCTGCATTTCATTTGATTTTGAGGAGATTGGGGAGTTAGCGCCATGGCCTCTTCAATGGGCTGCTCAACTCACACCGATGTGTAACCCGCTTGATTGCTTTCTATTTACCCCAATGGTTTGTCCACTGGGGCTCCCTTGTGACCATATTGCTAACTCTCTTTCTTTGCGGTTCATTCCTGGGATCAATCACAACTCAGAGTGCCACCAGCCTGCTCCTGAGAAGTAGTTTCCATTATTTTGCACTACTTTACACTTCTCTTTCCAACCCCATGTATTCATTTAAAATGTCAGATGAGGCTAATCCTCATGTGACATTACTACAGATGGGCACATGGTACTCTTTACTTAAACCAGATGCTCTTTGTCTGGCTAATCTGATGGAAAGCGGGTTATCTAAACCAAATCAATTTTATGTATTTTTGATGGTATTGGTATAGAGGATCTTTTTAAAAAAACAAAACAACATTGGCTATTATTAGTGGATCCTCCTCATTCCTGTCTTTCAGGGGGGAAAAATCAGCAGTACAGTATACAGTGCCTGTTCTTAACCTGAACACACATCAGTGTGTACATATATACCTAGAATGAGATATAATAGGAAACATTGTTCTCTGGCAGATCTTTTAATTTTTAATTCCGTGCAAAGTGTCATGAGCCAGATGTTTGGTGCCTGCTCAGCATATTCATGGAATCCGTTTTATCAGGCAATCCTCAGGCAGGCTACCCCAAATTAATTGGCAGATTCCGCTCACCAATTTTGGGAGCGTTTGGTGGCAGGAGGACAGTGTGACACCCCTGAACACGGTGGCACCCAGGGACTGTACATATTTCATCAGAGCAAAGTAATCAGTCAGAAAAAAGTTTGGGCAGTAGTTCAAATACATTTTAATTTCATAGTTAACCTGCATGTCTGCATTAGGCCATCTGGGTGGCATTTGACTTTAAATTATTCACATGTTTATAGATGGCAAGAAATAAACCAGAGCTTGACTGAACTCCTATGAAGACTATCTCTTCCTCTGGTGCAGACAGGGCTAGCCTTACCCCTAGGTGGCTGCCTAAGGCAGGGCATTGGCCAGCTTTTGTCCTCTCAGAGCTTCACAGATGCATCTTTGCAGCTTGAGAATGCAAAGACTTGAAGAAAAACCCAAGGACTAACCTGTGCTAGAACAGGCTGGCCAGCTGGCCTGCGCTGTATCCAACGCAGGTTGGGACTATGCTGGCTCCTCAACCGGGCAGGGGGTCAAATTACCCCAGGGTAGGTGCCAGCCGCCTCAATGGGCTTACTTGGATCTGCACCTGCTGTTGAGCAGACACAGGTCTGAGCATGCCACGTGGCCTGAATTGGTGCTGCGCATCCCAGGGATGGGGGTTTGGATGCAGCCTAATGGCCTCATCCAAACTCCATCCCCACTCCCCAGAGCAACCCGCCCTTCATTGATTTCATATAAACCAAGGCCAAGAACAATGGCATCTTCACTGATGAGGAAGGCTAGGAGCACGCCTTCTGTGTATTTAGTTGAAGATCTGAACAGGGCTATGTGCGTAGACTCTGTATGTGTGATCAGAGACCCTTCTGGAGGGTTCTTGATCATGCAGGTGAACCTACACATATACAGCTTGTACCTGTCCTGTCAGGGCCAACCTCAGGGATTCAGGTCATAGGGGCCATCCAATGGGTACGAGCCCTCAACCAGTGCCCGATAAGACTGACCTTGGTGCCACCCTGTTCCGAGAACCCCTTGGCTGGAACCCTGTTGGAAACAGAATGTAGGACGAGATGGAGATGGCTTGACCTGGTCCAGTAAGGCAATTCTTGGGTTCTTAAGATCTTATTCCAAAGGTCTGTTTGTTTTGTTGTAGCAGATTTGGAAGTGACATTTCTGCATTGGAAAAGGCTGATAGGCAAAGACGGAAACATCGTTTCCAGATGTATTGTTTAGTGAAGTATGTATGTCTATATGGAAATTATGTTGCAGTCATTGTGAAGTTGGGCTGGGGACAGGGGGAAGATGTTATAAGAACATTAGAACATAAGAAGAGCCCCACTGGATCAGGCCAAAGGCCCATCTAGTCCAGCTTCCTGTATCTTACAGTGGCCCACCAGGTGCCTAAGGGAGCTCAGTAGGCAACAAGATGCTTGCATCCTGTTGCCACTCCCCTGCATCTGGCATTCTGAAGTAGCCTACTACTAATGTAAGGAGGTTGCCCAACCCATCATGGCCTATAGCCCATGATGGACTTTTCCTCCAGAAATCTGTCCAGTCCCCTTTTAAAGGCATCTAGGCAGTGGTGTCATTCAAATGATTTAGGAACAGGAACTCACTTTTGAGTTCAAATTCAAAGAAACAACAACAACAACAAAACCCGGAAGCAGCCATGGAGCCCGTTAGGATCTGGAATGCCCGTTCTGGTCTGTTCCCCCTGAATGACATCACTGCATCTAGGCCAAATGCTATCACTACCTCCTGTGGCAAGGAGTTCCATAGCTTAATTACCCGCTGGGTAAAAAAGTATTTCCTTCTATCTGTTTTAACTTTCCCAACACTCAATTTCAGTGGATGCCCCCTGGTTTTGGTATTGTGAGAGCGGGAAAAGAACATCCCTCTATTGACTCTATCCCTCCCGTGCATAATTTTAGATGTCTCAATCATGTCCCCCCTCAGGCGCCTTTTTTCCAGACTGAAGAGCCCCAAAAGCTGCAGTCTTTCTTCATAAGGGAGGTGCCCCAGCCCCGTAATCATTTTTGTCGCTGTCTTGTGCACCTTTCTGCACTCTTCTGCACCTTTTCCAGCTCCACTATGTCCTTTTTGAGATGTGGTGACCAGAACTGTATGCAATAATATAGATGTGGCCTTACCATTGATTTGTACAATGGTATAATAATTTTGGCTGTTTTATTCTCAACCCCTTTTTTAATTACCCCAAGCATAGAATTGGCCTTCTTAATTGCTGCCGTACACTGGGTCGACATCTTCATTGATTTGTCCACCAGCACCCCAAGATCTCTCTCCTGAGCTGTCACAGAACTGTCATGTTGAACTGTATTTTTCTGATGTGCCTCCTCTTCCTCCTCCTCCCTCCCTTCCTCCCTCCCTCTCTCATACAGTTTCGGCCTCTGAAACCAACGCGTGTTTCAGGGCCATTGATACATGCACTTGCTTATTACCATTAATGGATTACTCATCCTCTTTTTGTCCTTGAGCTAATCCTAAGTATGTGCCTAAAGCTCCGATCATGTTGCCCATGAAAAATCAGTCAAGCCAAAGTTCCCCTGCAAGGTGTCAAACATTTTGGCCAGTGCAGATGGTGAAGATATGTTTAATAAAGAGAGAGAGAGAGGATTAGCTGAAACAGAAACAAGCTAAGAGGAAGGGGTAATTTCATTTCATATGAACCTCCGTGACATTTCAGGGACTGGAGGACTGATTAAAATTGTATCAAAGCTGCTCCTTTCGGGCAGCTTGTCCTAACACTGACCCCTGCTTATCTTGTCAACTATTTTATACGGCATGTATTATTTCACCCCTGCGTGAATAACTCAAGAGCAGCCGCTTCTTGTTTGTGCTGATGAAAAACTAATTTGTAAATGAATACGTACCTAGGAAGGCCCCAGGATTCTGCTAAATATGTTTAAAATTGAATAATTGATACCTGTCATTGAGGTTTCAAAAGGAAATCTATATAGGTCACCTCGAAACGAAATGCATTTTTAAAAGGCAACTGTCACAATGTTTACTCCTGGAGTTTAAGGTTTCTCTTCATATTCAGAAGCTGCATATAAAAAAGAGAACTTAGCATAAGGTATAAACAACGTGACATTCGAGTTTTTAGGAAATTGTCTCTTTTCACAATGACTCAGAAATAAAAAGAGGAGGGAACAGACTGCAGATAACTTGCAGGCTGGATATTGTCTGCTATGCAGATTGAATTGTTCCTCTCCAAGGTTTTATCAAGGAGACTGAGGGAATTAAATTGAACAGTAGGATATAGTTGATGATTTGTTTTTGATCTGTGTGTGGGTTCTTCTTTGGCAGCTCTGCAGGCTGCAGTACTGCTATTGATGCCATTGTGATTGGCACACCCTGTGTTCATTGAGGAAAATGGCTTTTTCTAGACATTGCAGGATCAGTCCAGGGCAGCTTCATTTTACAACAAGATAGGGAACCTGGGCTGATCTCTGCAAGTTCGCTGATCTCTGCAAGTACCCAAAGACTTAGCAATTAAAAAAAAATCACTATGACCTGTAGGTAAGCTATGCATCAAACAAGTGAGTAACCAAATTGGCCATTTCTACACACTTATTTCAGGCTTGTACCACTTGAACTCTCAAGGCTTCCTCCAAAGAATCCTTGAAATTGTATTTTGATGAGGATGTAAAGAATACTGTTGAAGAAGTTCTTCATTGGACTTCAAAAGAACGACTACAGGAAGGGGTTGTAGCTCAATGAAAGTGCATTGGCTCTGTGCCAGAAGATCTGACCTTCAATCTCTGATATTCAGGTAGGGCAGAGAAAAAATCCTCCCATATTCAATGGAGAGACTGACTGCCTATCAATCACTACTATGCTAGAAGATAAACCAATGATCTGACTCAACTTTTGGTCTTCCACCTTCATTTGGTCACTCTTCTAATTACTTCAAGGAATTGACTAATCCCAATAAGAGGCGAGCATTTATGCTCACCAGGCTGAACATCTTTCCCTCTGCCCTTCATACGGGTAGATTCCTTAACATCCCCTGAGGAAACAGATTGTGCTGGTTTTGCCAGTTGGAACCGGACACTATGGCACATATTCTATGTCACTGTCCCAGCCTTCAAGCACTGCGTGCAAATTACCTTGAACTCTTAGTGTCTTCACTCATCGGTTCACCGACTGACTCCCTGTCTCTCCTTTAGGGTGATGGTCAAGTGTCCCTTACCAATGCGGTGGCGGAATTTTTATTAATGGTCCTTAAGTCAAAACACCCCTGATGTACTATTTTAATTTCTTTATTTTCCTTTATCCTTTCCCCTTTTTATTTGTCTTATTCCTTATACTTCTTTCCAATTGATACTGTAAATCCTTTTTGTTCCTTTTTTGATGCCAATAAAGGTTTATGAAAATGAATGAATGACTCAACTTAAGGCAGTTTCTTAAAATTCCATTGAGACATTAATCAGTTTAAGAGCCCAATCCCATCCAGTACAAGAGTGGTGGCTCCAAATGGCTACCTTGGATCCCGTGCTAGATCCAAGCAGGCTGATGATCTCGTAGGGCTTGGGACTCCAAACTATGGCCCACTGGCCAGATCCGACCCTTGGGGACCTTGGATCTGGCCCTCAGAGGACCATAGCTCCTGGCCCACTGGCAGACTAAGGCCCAACCCAGGGCCACCCCGCTTATCCCTCCAAATGTGTCCAGAGAGCTGGGGAGGTCACACACAGCCATTTCACAATGTGCAATCCTATGGACTACACAATGTGCAATCCATAGTGCAATCCTACGGACTGCGCAGCATCGGTGCAACGGGGTTGTGCCGACATGGGGGCACTGATTAGCACCCCCGCAACAGTGCTAAGGCAATGGGACCGCTGCGCCTGAAGCTGGCTGGCACAAGGGAGGTGCCATGACAAGGCAGCTCAGGAATTGGTGGGAAGAGTGCGGGAGGAGGGCGGGACGTAGGTGGCACATGGGCGGGTCCAGGATTCGGCCATACAGTTGAATCGTAGACCCTGATTCGGGCCACAGTCTCCTCAGCTCTGCACCTTCTGTTTAGCAGGCAAAGATTCGAGAAACACATAGGGGAGGCTGGAGCCTCCCCTATGGTAAGGGAGCACACATTCCCTTGTTGTGGGGAGACTCCAGCCTTTCCTAAGCAGTGCTAAGATATGGCCATGGCCCATCAGCCTCACCAGACCGGCACTGCTTAGGATTGCGCCCTCAGAACTTATGTGTGCCATGTTGCAGCATGCATATGCCTATTGTTTTGCCCATTTGTGTCCTATGTACAGTAATGCGGCACCTGTTTGCAGTATGTTGTGAAATAATTCCTGGTTCCTCTCTGAAGCCTCATGATCTCCCCCCTCATCTAGCTGGATACAGTGTACACCTTTTTGGTGCTGCCGCATCAGTGGGGGAGGGGGAATGTGTGACATTAATCTCTTCTCTCAACACTGACAGTAGAACAAACACTGTATTTGCCAACAATTTGGCAATTGTGCTAATGTTCAAGAAACTGGAAGGTCTGAGTCCTTTGCAGAAACAAGCCTCTTTTTGGACATAGTTCTGCCTCTTAGTTCTGTTTGTTCACTACTGTCTTGTGATAGTAAAATAAAATTCTGTCTTGTGTGATACAACCTGTATCCCTCATCCTGGTTTGATATCCTGGTTTGTTATCTACAGTAGCTATGGTTTTTACAGGCCACAGTTATATATATAACTACCATTTGTAGTACATATAAATATGTAACTACCATTTGTCAGAACCTGCAAGTGGAACCTTTCTTGTCTCACTGCGAAGGCTGACATTCACCATGGCGCATTCTTATAACAACAAAGTTTGTTCTTTCTGAATGTTGGTTCTTATGTGTTCTGGCTAAAGCCCACCAACTTCTGTTGGTTTTATATTCTCCATCCCACATTTATTTTTGTTTGGCTTTGCAAAATATAGAGTTTTTCATATTCTTGCATTTTGAGGAAGAATATCTTGTTTTACATTGGTTTGTGATATTGTTTTATATGTTATATTTGTTTTGTATGTTTTCTATATTATATATGTGTACGTTATATTGCTTTATTGTTATATTGTTTTATATTGGTTTGTGATATTGTTTAAAAATTTGATTTTTTTAATTTTTTTTTCCTCTGAGTTATTTTCTCTAGGAATTGAGTGAAAATGTGAGTTGCATGTTTTAAAAATAAAGACAAAGACTATGTCCATTTAATGTTTGCGTATGTAGATATGTGTGATTTACTTAACAGAAAACCTGCAATGTTTCATTCTATTCTTTTATTTCCCTCTTTGGCCTCTTGGGCAATCTCTTCTAATTACAGTGCCTTGTCTTTTCATTCTGTTAGATCTCCCCTCCCCTCCAGCAATGCCTGAGAAAAGTTAATAAAAAAATTAAATGAAAAAAAGATGTCGCTAAACTGGGTCTCATGGGCTCCTCCTTGGTGGATGCACAATGATGCACTTGAAGGGTGAGTTGGTGGAAGGCGTGAACCCGCTTTTTCTCTGTCTCAACCCTTGAGAACAACAAATTGCTCAGCTCTTCCTATGCATATGTTTACTGGAATGTAAGAGAGATGAAGGGTGCCCTAGGAATTAGGAGCCAGTGAAATGCATCTTTGACCACTAGGACACAAAAGAATTGATGTTTGGCTTCCTCTTGGCTTCTCCTTGGTGATTGGCTACTAGGACTGGGCTGCTAATGGAATGCAGAAGACAATCAAAACAAAGCATGGGAAAAATGAGGAAATAGGCCTAATTAAATGGCCATGAAAATATCACAGAGAACTCCACATTGCTGGAAAGCAATGCTATGAATATAAGAATGGCTATGTAAATTTGTAAATTTACTATGTAAATGGCTATGTCAATGTAAATTTGTCACCTCTCCTAACACAATGTTTGCTTGATATCAGCATTTCATCATGGTGGCCTTATGATAGTAAAGTCTATCCTGTCACTGGGACCTGGAACAGAAAAAAAAAATTATTGATCCATTGTTGTTTTCATGAGTCCTCTATAAAAGGGAAATGCCTCCAATGCTGGAGATGCTCCCACTTTCTCCAACCTCCCAGCCAATCGTGTTTGGTTGCAAGTGGATCTTGCAGTTGGCTTGGGACAGCCAAAGATGGGGGAAGGACCAGTGTGATGCTGCTAGGCTCCCTGGAGAACTAACTTCAACCTAGAAGGAAGCCAGCAATGTTGCCTGTGCTGGTGCCCTATAAAGGAGGATGCTGGGAAGCGTCAAGGGTCAGTTGAGTAGGCACTGGAGAGACTGTGGGCCCTTGACCAGTGTCCGACCTCTGATGCTACCTATGCACATAAGCAAAGCCACCAGTGAGAATGCACATGATAAGCGCAAAATACGAGAGCTAAAATAACAATGGATTTTCCTGGCAATTTCTTGGATGATCCCTTTCCTCCAGCATTGGAGATGAAGTTATTACACAGAGACAAATTAAATGATAATGTAGACGAACACAGACAGCATGAGAAGTTGGACATATATATCTTCTGCTCAGTGAATGTAGAAGAAGTCTATATTACAAAACTTCCTGCTGGGCCACAAACACACATCTGTAATGCTTTGTTTTCCACACAAGAAAAATTGCCATTGTCATATTCCAAACTGTGTTTAAATTGTTTTATTATAAACTCTCTGTTGGTCTCTGCTTAACTGGGAAATCATTCACTCTAAATTTATCTTCTCTCTGCATGGCATTGACATCTTCTGGCACTGTCAGCTCTGTCTCTGTTACAAAAAGGTTTCCCTTATAGGAGAGATGATACTCAGCTGATTTAGCAATCTCCAGTGCATCTTTGGCAATTGCCATCCACGTTAACTCTTCCTGTGTCCTCCTGTATGAGTTTTGAGGCTTCCTTTAAGACAAGTTCATTTGAGGTTTTCCATTTAATGAGAGGTGAAATCTGTATGAACTGAAGAGGTATTTTGCTGAAATTTTAACACACACACACAAACGCACATACACATGTGAGCCGCTTAATTATCACTAATGGTTTTTCTTCCTATGAAACAATCATTAGAAGTGTGCATACTGTGTCTGTGTGCTCATGCACACACAGATCTCTGTCTCATAGCCAAGACATCATAGCTGTGTCTTCTCATGCTGCCACAAATATCTGGCACCACTAGTTCAGCATCAAACAGACAAACATGGGGTGCAACAGCATAAACAAACATGGGGAATGGCAAACAACTTTGGGGACTGGCTCAGAAGGCACACCCATCAGAGGGCTGACCTGATCAGACCAACCCCTGAATCTTCACTATTGGTGGCAATGTTATTGCCCCATGTGTGGGCAGGGACAGCATAGGGGTCTAGTGCACAGCTTTGCCCCAAGCATCCCAGAAACCTGGGACCAGAACTGGTTCACCACATACCATAAAATAGTGGTTCACAAACTGTAGGTTTGGGACCCAATATCTGGCCCCACTAGTTCAGCATCAAACAGTGTGGGCCATTACCAGTGGTGTTATGCTGCCGGAACGCTGGGTGGGACATCCGGGTGATCGACAGCCTGCCCGTCGCGTTCCGCAGTGTTACGCCGTTTGTGTAACCTATCCCCCGCTTGCGTACGTTACGCAAACGGCGTAACGCTGCGTAACGCGACAGGCGGGCTGTCGATCACCCGGATATCCCGCCCAGTGTTCCGGCAGCATAACACCGCTAGTCATTACCCAATTTTTGGTGGTTCATGAAACTGACAGGGCAGATTACACTATGTGCATCAAGGGTTAAACAAGCTGCTGCATGGGGTGCGGGGAAGCACTGCTGCCCAATCACCATTAGAGCCACACCCCTTGGCATTCATAAACCAGGCAGCAGCCTCTAAGGCAGTGATTTTCAACTCCACTTTCTCAGTGTGACATGCGATGAAAAATATTGAAAATCAATTCTCTAGGGCCTCTAAAAGGTTTGAGAATCATTGTCTTAAAATATATTCAAACAATATATTTATTTTATTAAAATAATAAAATATTTAAATATATTATAAGACACATACACACACTCCAGGGAGAAAAGCAGGGTATAAATAAAATAAATTAAAAATTCTCTCTCTCTCTCTCTCTCTCTCTCTCTCTCTCTCTCTCTCACACACACACACACACACACACACACACACACACACACACACACAGCGGCACGCATGAACAGAGTTTCATTAGAATTATTTATTATTGGTCTGTTTTTGATATTTTGCAAGGCCCTTATAGCACAGTCCTAACCTTATCTACTCAGAACTAAATCCCATTGAGTTCAATGGAACTTACTCCCAGGAAACTAGGCATAAGGCTGCAGCCTGAAAGTGTGTTAGAACCATAATAAGCGAAGATAGTTTGTGTCCATAGATGGAATGGTTCGCAATCACTTTGCCATTGGCACTGAATGCAGGCTGATAAAAATGTCAGCCTTGATAGAAAATAAGAATGGGCTCAGGGCTCGAGTTATGAATGAAAAAGGCTTCTAGGAACTGGCAGGTAATCAGTAAGATTCTTGAAGAAGACTCTGTTCTACAGATGGATTATTTCTCACTGGGAGCTGTCTTTTTAAATCATTACATGGTAGGGCGTGAAAATGAGACATCTGAAGGGAGCCACTGTGTAAAGGACTCTACTGTCTTCATGTTGTCCCATCATGCTTTGCTTTCTTATTACATAAGAAAATATGTGATAAGAAAATATGGGAAAGCACTGGAAACTGCCCTATTAAAATGTTTGAAGCCTAACTTGTTCCACGGGGATCCATATAAACATTTCAAAAGTCACCTTACAGCGGGAAAAACCGTAATCTGAACCTGTGCAGCAATTTATAACTGGTTCTTATTCCTTCATACCCTGTTAAATAATTTCTCTTCTACCCCACCCCACCCCCCAATTTCCCATACTTTATAATGCAGGAGTGATATTCAAATAGAGATTAGGGCTCAAGCCAGCTGGAATCCCTCATATGCTCTCTTTTAGTGGGTGAAAACCGTGAGTTGGATTTTCTTCCCTATTGAGTTCCAGTACAATAAAAGCCATTAATAGAAGGCATGGAGAGATTAACCATTTTGTAGGCTTCATGGATAGCTGTATGCACAGGATATCTTACATCTTATCCCAAGCAGCTTCTACTTCCTGATAAATGAATCTAATGAAACACAAAGCATTATCCTCCTTTCCCATTGAAATGGGAGGAAATCAAGCCAAGGGGGCGATTTCTCCAAGCCCTGTCTCTTTAAGCAGTGAGACCTAGCTCCCAAAGATTGAGATGTTCCTTTTTCCGGTGTGCGTTCCCATTCCTGCTGAGGTCTGCAAAACCTCCAAGCCCACCAATCCCCCCCTGCTATAGCTTACCAAGTTTAACGTCGACAAAAAGAATGCCAGCTGGACTACGATGTTGCAGAAAGAGAAATACATTTTACTTAGGTGTAGGACATCAGTAAAACAGACATAAATGCAATACGCCTCCAAGGAGACCACAGAACTTGTGCAACTTGTACATTTTGACTTGATCAGTTGTACAGTTGAACATGCAAATGTGGAATTGACAACAACAAATAATAACATTGGCAACTTGCTACTGGCAAATTTGGTGATGTGAGACATCTGATTGGTGGTCCTTCTTTGCTGCTGCTCCCCCTCCCCCGTGACTCCAACCAAGGGTCAGGGAAGGGGAAGGAGTACAAAGGGTGGTCAAATACATTTAGCAGCAACAATGGCACCAATATTAAGACAAGATTACAATAGGGTTGGCACATTTAGCCACAAGTGCTTGACACATTTGATTGCTTGATACAACAGTTATCAATGTGGTAAGTACTTATACAAGAAGATGCAAACTTTAAGAGTTAGAATCTTCCCCTCCCCACCTGACCCAATCATCTTGATAAAAGTCTACTCTGGAGTGGCCGGAAGGGAGTCCGCATTTGAATAATACAGAAGTGGTGATAAGATTGACAATGGATATAGGCAGGTATAGTCTTTTTCAACACTTCCCCCCATTTCTTCTTCTGCTGGGAAAGCACTGTTTCTTTCTATCCAGCCAAAACCTTGTTCTTTTTAAAACTGCATCATGCTTTTCCTAAACACAACATTTTGTTTCTTTTACAAAATTACTCTAATGCTCCAGCCTTTTCTGTTGCTGCTTTAAACTTTGGTGGGGAAATCTTTTGGCTTAGCCCAAAAAAGACTTTCCAGGTTACTTTAGCTCCTAGGCAGATTAGAATAGAGTTAGGCAGAAGTTGTCCTCACTATGCTCTTTTGTCAGATATCCAGATTTGCATTACAAGACCCTGAGGGAAGGGAGACCAATTCAAATGTCCCTTGGCACCAATTCTTAATGGTCTGCATTGTCTTGTTCTATCTCCCGAGGATCACCTTGCAGGATAGCAGCTCATAACTCCCAGAATGAAATCCAAAATGGAGTTTGACCGGTACACGTTTAAGGGAAGGAGAGGGTGTTCTCAGCACTGCCCTCCTCTCGATGGGGTCCATACTTGTTCCCATCACATCCTGGTCTTACCCCTTCACCTTTCCAGGTCCTGTATTATGTGCATCTGGTTACACCTCCATCTGACCATCATGAGCATAGCAATCACAAGTATTACCTATAGGCCAAAATAACCACAATGGGGTACAGAGCCATGTTAAGAAGGCTCTCAACAGTTTGACTTTAGCCAAAAAGTGTTTTCCCACCAAGAGTTGCTGCTTCTACTGTTGCCAGAACCTCTATTGTTTGCTGGTTACTGTGCTACACTACAAGGGTGGTGTTCTTGCTAAAAGCTTTTAGCTTCAGAAGCTCATACAGTCCATCAAACAAGACAGGTTTCAAAAATAGACACTTGACTTGTCCCACAACGCCTTGAAATGGTTCAGGGCACTAACCAGTAGGGAGGAAGACCCAGTGACTCCCAAAGTAGTTGCAAGTGAGTCACCAGGATAACTAAATACATTGAATGGAGGAAGTGGGAAAGCAGATGGAAGCTGGAACATCTCTTACATCCTATCTGCCAAAGTAAACCCCATTATAAGAAGAGGGCAGCTGAGACTGGAGGGGGTCCATGGAGGACCAGACTTAAGAGCTGTGGGGCCAAATTGGCAACATTTTTTGCGGGAACTCAGACTCACAGCCAAGGTGTGTAGAATCTTAGAGATACAAATAAAATTTATTATAACTTTGTATCTCTATGGTAGAATGGAAAGCAATCAAAACCTTTAGGTGCTAACAATGTAGCATCAAAGCAACGATGTTGCATTGGTGCTGCTCAATCCTTGGGATTGTGATGCCCGTCTTTGAAAATGTGGGCCTATTAGGTGTAGGGTCCAATTGGGAGCCATTGGTCCAAATTTGCTGACGGCAAGCCCTGCATGGAAGTTTTTACCAAGAGCCCCTTAAAAACCTGGCCCTGATTGGATCATCTTACTTCTTGACTTAAAAAAAATAACCTCACTTTCCTGATGCAGTGTCTTTTTTTTTTTTTGCTAATCTGTCCTTTTCCTTGCAGCTCTTATGCCTGGTTAGCTGTCATAGCGTGGGAGAAGCAGGGAACAGAGTTCAAGATCTTCCCTGCCTGTAATGTGGTATCCCTCCCAACATCTCTTATGCTGTTTGTGCTCCAAAGCAGTGAGACCAAGCAGACAGAAGGCACTTGAATGTCCAACACAAGTCATTAAAATGTGCTCTGGCTGCCCCAAATCCACAGTGCTGCTGGACTCTGACTTCAGCACCTGAGGCTTGGGTTGGAGGGTTGCCCCCAATCAACCACCCTCCTTCCTGATGTGAACCACAGGAAGAGCTGCACGCCTTTTACAGAGAAGGATCTCTCCATTGCTTCCATTCCTGCTGGCTGGTTATTGCTGCACCTGTGACTTCTTAAATTAACCACAGCTGGACTAGCTGGGACCTTTTGTCTGCCAATTCGCAGGAAGCTGTGCACAAACTCAAGCACAGGGAAAGAGGGACTGCCGTTTCTCAACGAGGTCTCCATAATAAGCCAAGGATCATTACAGAGGCATGAGGTGAGGCAAAACCTCTGCAGATATCAGAGATGACTTTCTGCCCAATTTGGGCTTAAGCTGGGTGGTCTTTGTGCCATAAATGGACAGGTAACATTTTGGACAGGCAGACAAAAATGAAAACCAAACTCTTCCTTCTTCATGGAGATGGAAACTAGAAAAAAAACACCACTGTGGAAATCTCAGCATGGCAATAGTCGATGAGCGTTCATGGGCAGCTGGATTCAAAGATATGGAGGCTGCATGCCAGGGATTTTCAAATTCCGCCTCCCCAAAACAAGCAATTGGAACTTCCTATGGTGTAACTTATTAAAAATAAATATGGCTTAGCACAGAGACCTTGGTCTCATTCTAGGCACAGGACCAAGCATGAAGCTTTGCATCATAGGTTGACAGGAGCCAGGAAGGCGTCCGGCACGGTGACGCCCACATCACACCTTGCTTGTATTACACATGACAAGAGAGGGAACAATGCTGGAATTCTGGGGGACATGTAGGGGTGACAATCAAGAACAAGGGGTGGGCATCAGAAGCACAGAGATGGGTGGTCCCATCAAAAGATGGGGAGGGAGCAGGTTGTGGAGCAGCAAGCAACCAAGGCTGAAGCAGAAGGGTTAACTCCAACTTGCGTGCTGCCACTAGTGTAGCAGGTGATGGTGCAGTAAACATTGCAGGCACCTCAATGCACTTTGTAAGCAGCCCCGTGCCATGCCCCTGGTTCAGAATGACCTCCCTTGTGTCTGCTATTTTTGAAAGAAATCCCATCAGTGCTAATGGTGGGCATAATGTAAGATCCAACCTGGGCCTCAGAAGCCATTTCTGCTGGACCAGGAACAGCTTGGAGAAAGCAGAAAAGTTTATTCGGTAAGGTGCCGAGCTCAAATGATGCCATATTGTGGTACAAGTGAGCAGGAGGTCTTGGGTAACTGGCATGCTGATGTAAAGGGAGCTTCAGGCCTGCCCACCTGGGCAGTTCCCCTTTTGGCTTTGGGCCAGAGCCCCAGGAGTCTGCTGACTCTTTCCCTACAAATGTGTCTTCAGCTGAATTGAGCCCAGCTGCCGTGAAAATGCATGTATGACTGTAAAGCAGCTACAAAGGGCACTCTAGCAGCACACAGAATAGCACACCACAGGAACACTGGTGGGAAGGCCAGAGCGGATCCCAGAGGAACCGCCGCGGCAAGTTAGATAACGGCGGAGTTGGAACAGAGGTGGCCAAGGACAGAATGGGGGGACGGGGTGCAGCTGGGCAGGGAGGGGGAGGAATGGGGGTGAGGAGGCTGCAGAAGGCGGTAGATTCAGTGGTAATGGCATGCACCAGATCCTATCCCCTTTGTCAGCAGCCTCCCTGCCCCCTTTCCCTTGTTTGCCTTGTGCCAGTGAAATTGCTGGCACAGGTCTGAAGAGACCCATTGCAGAGCAGGAGGCTTATGGAGATGTAAAATGATTAAAATCCCCTCTCCCCTCCAAAACCTCCTGATCCACTGGATGCAGCACACTCCTTTTTGGGGCGGCTGCACCAGCATGTTGCGGGGGAGTATAAGACAGTAGGACTGAGAATATAAGGAAGGAATCTGCTGCCTGGTTGGTGGTGACACTACCACCAGCCAGGCAGCAGATTCCTTTCCTACGTTCTCAGTTGGACATTGTAGCTTACGTAAAATAGAGGGGAAGAAAATATTTCAGGACTGCAGGAAGGATATGCCTGATATTTGAACACTCTGAGTGTTCCTCTGCTTAAGAAGATGTACTTATTTCCTTGAAAATATACGACTGTGCTCGATTGCACAGCTTGTCTCCAGCTATTTATTTCTAGTTATGATCTGCAAAAAACCCCCATCTATTTTATACATGAATGGAAACTTAGTTTGAAAGGTCAATTTAATGCAACACTTCTTATGCTCTCCAGTTCTCCCCCCCCCCAACACATCTCGCTCTTAAGTCTTCAAATTTAACCCTTGCATCTAGTTGTAATAACACCCTGCGCAAATGCATCTCGCAGTTGGAAAGCCTGTTTCCTCCAAGGTTAAGCTGAGATGAAGCTGTAACTTGCCTGAGATGGGACACGGATAAGTCAATCGAACAGAACAGCATTACGGGACCCACCCGTTCGCCAGACCGTGGTATCTGATTCTGATACTGCGTTATCAGCTGACAGATGTCTTGTTGAGCTTTGTTCTTGCCATTATGGTTTCAAAAGGTGCCTGCAATGAAGTGCAGATGACTATCTAAGAAGTCTAAGAAAGTGAGCTTAATCAGATTGTGTGACAGCGTCTAGCTACATTTCAGACACTGGAACGGAGCAGACAGCAATCGGAGAAGCAAAGAGTTCAAGGACACCTGAGAGCTAAACGAACAGCAACAGCATATACTGTATTTCTGCCATTTATGCTTAGACATTATGGCCGTGGCATGTTGTTTTTTAAAACTTTTGTCCAGCAAGTTCTCACTTAAAGTTGTTTCATTCAGGGCGCAATCCTAACCTGGAGTTAGGCTGGCACAGTTAGGCCAGCAAAGTTTGGCCGGCACAAGGGCCACCATAAAGTTCATTTGGACCACTCCCGGAGTAAGGGAGGATGGCACATGTCTGTGTTTTGGCCTCTCTGACTCAGAGTTGTCCAAACATACTTAGGATTGTGCCCTCAAAGCCGTTTTGTTATAAAGTTGATGAAAACAAAAACAAATTCCTGGCCAGGGCCATGATCTGGAGTTTGCACTTTTTCCCCACATCTGTGTGGGTTTTCTTGGGCCCAGAAGGCCAAATTTATTTCAGTGTTTAATATTATACATGTTTTGGATCTTTATTTAGAAGTTGGGTGATCTGGTTCATGTGACCAGAAATACGTGGTTGGAATGTAATTCTTGTTGACATACTTAACCAATGGTAACATTGGTATTGCTGTACATTGTTTTGCTTAGAGAGCAATCCTAACCAGGAGATAAGAGAGCACAGTTAGGCCAGCAAAGTTTGGCTGGCACAAGGGCCACCATAAAGTGCGTTTGGATCACTCCTGGAGTCAGGGAGGATGGTGCACGTCTGTGTGCTGGCCTCTCTGACTCCGAGAGTGGACCAAACATACTTTTGTCCTTTGTGCCGGCCAAACTTTGCTGGCCTAACTGTGCCGGCCTAACTTCTGGTTAAGACTGTGCCCTTAAAGTTGCCATTTCCAAGAACCTATTGACATCTTTAAGTGAGGACTTGCTGTATCCATCTCCACAGTAAAAACATAAAGTGCAGACTTGTCAGGTAGCAGATGACGGTGCAGATCATCAGACTGTGGCGAGCTGCTGTTGTTCAGAGAAGACAGAACTGGCCTACACGGTCCAATAGATTCAGCAGGGTGCAGTTGCCTCTGTTTATGGAAGCAGTGGAAAGCATCACATCAGTGTTTCACCAGGAAGAGGCTTGAGGAGCAATTCACCCACCACTCTATTCATTTCCCTTCTGTTTGAGTGCAAAGTAATTTGGTCAACAGTAGCGCCAGCTAATCCAGTCTTCCCCCCCTTCCGTCACCCATTTTGTAATCAATTAAGGAATGGTTGAATTACTCTTCCCACTCCCGAGTCTTCATTTTTATCAAAGGCATTCATGGAAGCAATTAATCCATTTTCCCCCTCCCATCCACCCCTTTCTTCCATCAAAATTGCTTTTTAAAAGCATCAGTGGATGAAAAGGCTGCCTCTGATTTGTCTGACCCAGTGCCGTTGCACATGCTGGGCTCACACAAATTAAAAATGGCGTCAGCTCCCCACTGCTCTTCTGTTTTCTCCCCTCCCCTTGCCCGGTGAAGGGCTTGTGCACAGGGGATCTCACTGCTCGAAACTGATCCTGGCAAACTGAAGAAACAGCAAACCAGAGACCTCAGTGGGTTTAGTATTATGCAAGGAGCCTGTGCTAATGAAGTAAAAGCAAATGCACGATGAAGACACCAACATGGAGACAGAAGCAGCTGTTCAGATCAGAAGGTGGCATAGCTGAATTAATTTCAATGCAAGAACGTTTGTCTTTGATGGTTGTCTTTTTTCAAACCAAAGAGTAAGCTCATTTAAAATTGCATTGGTTGGCATGGAAGCTGTGCACCCCCTCCTCTGAAAAACAGCCACAACAAAACAACCCACAGCCAAGCTGGTTGAATTTGCTTAGGTAGCCATTTTAACCAGAAGTTGCGCTCATGTGTTTTTAGGATCAATTCAGAGTGCAATCCTAACCTGGAGTTAGGCTGGCACAAGTTAGGCCAGAAAAGTTTGGCCGGCACAAAGGACATTGTAATGCAGTATTATTCAAACTGTGGGTCGGGACTCACTTGGTGGGTCACGACCTGATATCAGGAGGTCGCGGAAAGCTGGGAGCAACCATCTTGGAAACTGTAGACTTTACTCTTGTTATATTCCTTTTGTGAATGTTAACAGTTTGCATTTTCAAGTGAGGGTGGTTTTTTTTTTAATGGTTTTTAGTTCAGTGCTTTTACATCATATTTTGTATTAATCTTGCTTTCTGCCAGGGATATTTCATGGTTGTACAAGAATGCCAATTTGCGTTTCAGGAGTGTCATTTTATTATGTCACCATGATAGCACTTCCTGATTGATGATGTCACTTCCTGCCACAACATCACTTCTAGATTAATGACATCATTTTAAGTGGGTCCCAACACGAGTGCACTTCTAAAAAGTGGGTCCCAGTCTGAAAAGTTTGAATACCACTGCTGTATGTTTGGACCACTCTGGACCAAATGTATGTTTGGACCACTCTGGGAGTCAGAGAGTTCAGCACACAGATGTGCACCATCCTCCCTGACTCTGAGAGTGGTCCAAACATGCTTTACAATGGCCCTTGTGCAAGCCAAACTTTGCTGGCCTAGCCCCAGATTAGGATTGTGCTTTCAGTACAATTTGCATCTTTTGAGGGCTGATCCACAAGCCACTTTGATTCCTGCATTTTAATTTGATTTTAATTGGGTCTCTGAGTAGGCCACACTGCTGAAACACTAGCCTGCCCATCATAGTCTGTGCACAATTTTACCATGTGTAGATTCAGATGGGGTTGATATAAGAAACATGTGGTTCAGCTGGTCAGCTGGGGATACTGAGAACTTTCAGATTTCTAGGAGAGGGCCTCATGATGTCTCAGGAATGGATAAAAAATGAGTACCAGGGAGGAACCCAGCAGCAAAGGAAGCAGTGCCCACCAGCCTCCCCTGAAGGGCCTGAGATTAACCTTAAAAAAACAGGAGAAATAACCCTAATGTAGTGTGAAGGGGCAACATGAGGCCTTACCTCCACTATGCGGATCCTCCAATATGAAAGAGGTCGACAGTTGTGCAGAATAATAATAATAATAATAATAATAATAATAATAATAATAATAATACCTTTATTTATATACCGCCTTTCTTAAGATCACTAGATTTCTCTAATGATTGAACTCAAGGCGGTTTACATAGGCAGACTTTCTCACAAACCCGAAGGTTTTTACAATTTACAGAATGTTCTATCTTCCAAGAACAACACTCCTACAGATCTTTCTTTCTGGATTTAGCCTTCTTTCTTTAGCCACCCGTCTGTCGTCTGCTGGCTGATGAGGCTTCCCTGCTGCCACCAGAGATGCAGCTGATTTCAGCACACTCCTCCTCCCACGAGGCAGCTGAAACTCAGCTTTTAATCAGCTGCAGTTTCCAAGGTCTGCTGCTCGCAGAGACTTCCGGCAGTCCCGAGCTCACGACCTTGAGATCTTCAGGTGTTATCTTCGGGCAAACAGAGGCATTAACCCTCTCGGCTAAATCTTCTGCCCAAGAAGCCAACTTCTAATAATTTTTTTAAATGCTAGAGAAGATTGACATGAATTAGGCTTCTGTGATTAGATGTAGCCCCTGTCTCCAGTGCAGGGTGTCAGTGTGGTGGTGTAGAGGAATGCCCTCTTGTTAGAATATAAGAGTGGCCCTGCTGTATCAGGTCATCGAGTCTATCCTTTTGTTTCCTATGCTGGCCCACCAGCAGCCTTTGGAAGCAGTGGCAGACCCAGCCGAGGCTCCACCCTGGCCGGGTCAATGCTTGCCACCCTTGATGCTAGCTTCCTGTCCCCTGTCCCCGCCCCCAGACCCCCCCCCCCAGCATGTTACGTTCCAATTCAGAGTGGTTGGAGAGCAAGGGTTGGTGGGTGGTCCAAACACCGCTCACCTTCGCGCTTGCTGCATCTCAGGCAGGCAGGCAGGTGGGCGAGCGAGCGAGCAAGTTGTAGCTGTGACTCCACTGCTGCTCCGGCCCATGTGACCCCCCCCTCAGATCCCCCACATGGCAAGCCATTGTCTGGAAGCAAGTAGGAGAGAAAGGCCTATTTCTCTTCCCCTGCAACTGGTATTCAGGGACATACTGCCCCCAAACCTCCTCCACAGTGACACTATTGTTGCATCTATAAACTAGGGCATAGTGTGCATTTTGTACATGAAAAGGTGGTATAGAAATAATAATTAGTCATTGTTCTGTTCTCCCTCCACCACCATTGAATTTACCTTTCCTGGTCGTGCGTGAGCCTCCCGTGCAGGTTGCAGTAATGCACACAAAATGGCCACTGGTGGCATACTACATGTGCCTCTGGAAGCCATTTTTAAATCCTCCCATGCGCCGGATAGGACTGTGTTGGAAGTCTAGCTGTTGGCATCTCCAGGTATGGCAGAGAAAAATTCCTGCCTGAAACCTTGGCAAGCCATTGCCAGTCTGTGTTGACAACACTGATCCAGAAGGACCAGTGGATGGATCCAATATAGGGCAATTTCATATGATCCAAATCTCTTTTTTCAATCAGTTGGTTTCATTCCTAGATCAATCATATTACAAATATTTGGAAAAGTCTTCCACTTTCCAGTAGAGGGCAATAACATATACATTTATCTCAAAAGCTAAGTCGGTACCATGGAAAAGTGAGCACTGATGTTAAAACAGTAAGCTTGACGACTAAAATTTCTGCATTACATGCCATGCCTCATTCCTCTAAAATCCTGAGATGGGAAGACACAAAATACAATTCATTTGAGAGGCTTTTGCTCATACTGGCTTTTCTTTTTTAAAAAAATATTTACCATCACATTTCTCATAAAAGAATTCTATACCTTGTCTCTGGATCAGAGAAATGAAATAAAATTGGAGAGCTGCAAAGATGCAAAAGATAAAGCTTGCGCGAATGACCGAGTTAAAAGCGCACGGACAGGCTCTTGCTGTTTCTTTAACAAAGATTAGGAGACCTGCAAAGAACTGTTGAGCCAGACCCAAAACGTTTGGCGATTATCAGCATGCGGCTGAATTTCTGCTAGTGATTTTATACATATTTATATACTGCTTTTCGCCAAATAGTAGTTTGCAAAGCAGCTGACATAGCAAAAGCAATCAGGAAACTGGTTCCCTGCCCCAAAGGGCACACAATCTATTTACCCATGTGAGCTGCATTCCTGAGGACAGCTTGGTCAGGACTGCTCTGGTCAGGATTGCACTCTTGGAGGAGGGAAAAACTGTCTAAACCTGTGGTTCCCAAACTGTGGTTCTGTGGCCCACCAGTGGGTCATGATCTAATTTTTGGTGGGTCGCAAAACTGACAAGGCAGATTAGGCAATATGCACCATTATAGCCACATAGGCTTGAGTGGCTGCTAAATTGAAACTTTATTTTTAGATGGGTCTGGATGCCAAAATGTTTGGCAACCATTGGTATAAGCTACCCCATACATTGCTGAGAATACAAACTACTTAACAATATGAAAGTGAAATTCAAATACTGTACAACGAAAAGCAGTTGCCAAAAGTAATACTGAAAAGTAAGGATAGTACCTAATAGTTGGCTTAACATTCAAGCACATGAGAATATTCAGAGCAAATTACAAGCGAAAAGTAGCATTCTCTGTTATGCACTCTTTCAGGGCGCAATCCTAATCTGGAGTTAGGCCGGCACAATTAGGCCAGCAAAGCTGGACGGCACAAGGTCCACCGTAAAGTATGTTTGGACCACTCTGGGAGTCAGAGAGGCCAGCACACAGACGGGTGCCGTCCTCCCTGACCCTGTAGTCCAAACATGCTTTATGGTGGCCGTTGTGCCAGCCAAACTTTAACTGTGCCTGTCCAACTCCAGGTTAGGATTACGTTCTCAAGGTGTTCCTGAAAAACAATGAGCTTGCCAAGTTTGGAGCACATGAATACGTATTTTAAAAAGACAAGGCTTCACTTTTATGACCTTAAGTAACAGCTTAATTTTTTTTAAAAAAAAAAATAGCATTAAACACCAGCGCCTATTTCTTGATGCTAATAGGTATGTTAATTTCCATACAGCATTTTCTTACGCCATTTTTAATTCAGCTCCCTTTCCTGTTTTTAGTATAATAATTGCTTACAGTATTCTGATTTGATTTTATATGACTAATTAGAGCCATGCTGGAAAGAAAAAGAAAAAAGAAGAAGTATGCAACACCACAAAACAGGTTTCCAGGTAATATTGAAATTAAATATGTTAATTTGTACCACAGAGTGCAGATTTTATATGAGTTTTAATTTGGTATAGAATCCATAGTTCTGTATTTATAAAGTGCACTTGAAGGCTGCCCTGTTTTTTAAACACGAATACTACAGGGAAACTCAGATCCAGAGCCTTTCGCTAAAGGCTTTTGAAACAGAAAATTAAATGGTCGCTAACATGGAAATATGGTACAGTATTTTTTTAAAACTTCATTGTGACAGTAATACACTTAGTTGTAACTCTTCTAGTTAATGGCCTGTATCTAAGAAAATTAGTTATGACTAAGTACCACTGAAATCAGTGAGATATATTAATCACACTAACTGAAGTACCATTCATTTAAATAGGATTCAGGAATCTAAATATGATGATAGCGTAGAAGCAGCTTACAGCTGTGAGGCTTGGAAAGGCTTCAAGGTCGCAGAGCTCTGGCAAGGAATTACTCAGACAACAGAGATTAGGGTAGCAAGAACTATATTCTCAGAAGAAGGCTTCTTGCAGCAAAGAACAGCAAACAGATACAGCAAAGCTCCTCCAACAGCAACACTTACATTTCTAGCAACTAACCACAGGTATTTCTGGTCTTGATTAAATAGTCCCCAGCATCCAATCAGAGATCAGATGATCTCATCCCCAGGCTGAAGCTGAGTCAGAATGACTCAGCACTTTACTGCTGGTCTGCTAGGCCTGAATGACTCTGCACTTTACCCCCTGAGTCGGCCTAGTGTTAGGCCTTTCCCCATTTAGGCCTGTAAATTTCCAGGGACTTCCTTCAATATCCCAACAAAATATCTGTATACCTAAAGAGATAGCAGTAATATTTACTTATAAACATTAACAACACATTTTTGCCATTTTCTTTTATCCTGCTTCACCTGATAAAAATAAGCCCCATGTCTTTTTTGTATGAGATCTTAATGAATTTAAGGTCTTCAGTCTAGAAGGAAGGTGCCGGGGGGCATGAATGACAGCCCAATCCTATCCCTTCTTTCCTCCATTGATGTAGCAGAGCCAAAGTGGCAACCTCTGCATCCTGTGGTGGGCAAGTGGGTGGATGGTGACGGGCAGTGGTGGCAGAGGTCTCCTCTACGTAAAGGAACAATTATTTTTCACATTTTTTTCCTAGTACAGCAAGTACCAACCCATTCACAGCCTTAAAACACCTTTACAACAAGGCATTTGAGAAACAGCACCTAAATAAAGGGAGCATTCTAAATAAAGGGAGTTGTTCAGACCTTCTTCAAAGGAACTATAGCTCTGTCAAAGGAGAATTTGACTGGGACATCTCTTCTCATCCTTTCTGCCCCCTGTGACAAAACTGGATTTGCAAAAGTTCCCAACTCTCAATAACTTCTAAAGGCACAAGAGCTCAGAAGTCCTATGTAGGGAATTCGTCTAGGTATTCCCGCCCCTCCCCACAAACCATACATTATACAGATATTATTGAACACTGAAATTATTATTGAACACTGAAATGCTAAATTCAGCTGGGGAATGCAGTGGTACCCAACAATTCCACCTCCCTTGTGCAGGCTATGGTGGGAGGAGACAGCTCAATCTGTCTAAGGCCTCAATTGGACGAACTGCCGTGGTTCCAAATCTGGGGACAGCCAACTCCTCTAAAGGGAGACAAGGAAGCTGAATGATCTTGCCAACTCTTAGCCTGATAACTTATAAAGAGTGTAAAATTCAAGTCTTGGGTGGTGGTGGTGGTCAACCAGCCCACATTCCCTAGCTGGGAATGAGTTCTGGCTTGCCTAAGGACTGACACCTGGTCCCTAAACCTCCTCCCTGCTCACATTATCTTGCCAGACATTGCCCACTTGGCTAAACCCAACCCACAAGAAGCCTAGGATAGTAGAAAAGGTTCTCCTCCTTGGCCCATGTGGAATGGAACAAAAAACTCCTACATGGCTCCATTGGTGGCCAACTAACCTCAGACTTCTACCTCTTGGTCGGGCCCTTCACGGCTTTGATCAGAATGGCACTGGGAGGCTGCTAAGCAGCTAGCAACCTGGTTAGGCTCCCATCTCCTCCAGTTGGAGCCTGGCATATCACACAAGGCACAGAAGCCTCCTACCCATATACAAGAGTGTAGTCATGTTCCGGGAATCATCAGCATATTTGCTGGGTGGATTGCATGGATCAGATGTGTTAAACTCCTGTGTCAAAACCTAACAGAATCCCAGGGACTGGACTTGCCCTCATGCAGCACTCTCCTGTACAAGCCAAAAGCCAACTAGCATGAGTAAGGAGAGGCCACACATTTCTGGGAAATGGAATTTTAATATTTTACATCAGACACTAAAATGCCTTAGGGCATTTAAAATAACTAGCATAGCTGCAAAATCTGCTTCTCCCCGTAATTGTTTTAAGATTAATTAACAATGCTGAGGTAGTGTTTACTAAATCTGTCTCATCCAGCGAGGGACAAATCCTATTCTTAATGTTCTATTAAAAGGTGATGTCATAAGTGAATGCCCTTGTACAGCTCAAATGTATTTTTCATTCTCTTCCCTATAACCTTGGATTATGTAGCTAGATAGATATAGATACATTCTATCCGGGCTCTTTCCCTTGTCCTCTCTCATCTCTTTAATTTAAGGAATGAATATAACCTGTGAACTTGGGTAGGTGGCTCTTAACTGACAAATGATAAAAATGAACAATTAGTCTTTTTGTTTAGGAAAAAAATGTGCATCACACAAATAGCCAGGGCCCCTAATTGTGTCCTCAGTGGCATGTTGATCTCGGTGGAAACAGAATTAAAATAAATAGGAAAGTTGTCTCCCTATATAATATACGATCGAAAAATTCAAGAGCCAGCCAACTTGGAGTTAAACTAACCTTATACTGACAAAAACTTTCCAAATGGCTTCAGCAATGAGAATAGTTAATCGGAAATATTTCATGGCTAAGATCTTCATTTTTTATTCATTCTCTTCATACAAAGTAGAGATAATGTCCGTGAATGTCTAATATTTTTACTTTTGAGGAACTTAGAGGAGATACCACCTGGAATTAATGACAGAATGAAAGTGAACGGAGACATTTATTCGAGAAGCTTGCACTTTATAAAGGCTAAAGTATGTTCTTATAAAAAAGAAAAAGTGAGGCATGGGCTTATTCTTTGAATTTCTCCATAAAGCCCAGCACTGCTAATGTAGTAATCCTGGGGGGGAAAGCACTTCATTTGGAAATCAGTGATGGTCGCTTTCTTTAAAAGTTTGAGGATGTCCTGCATCTGTATATGAGAAAGTGAGACAGTATAACGACTAGCAGCTTCTATGCCATAAATGTTTCCAGGCAATAGTTTCAGAACTTCACTCTGATCTTCAGTAGCACCACCTTATTTTAAAAAAGAGAATCTTTGCCTGACTAAATAGCTGCCTGTGTTAATGAAATTAGACAGAAGTTATATGATCTGTAGCCTGTTTAAAAAAGAAAGAAAGAAAAGAACCCTGCCACGGTCACTTCAGTTTACACACACAATTGAGCCCTGTTTAGTCCTTCGTCTTCAAGGGGAGACAAACAGAGGAGGGCTTATCCATGGTGCACTGATGATGCATGCACTTAGCCATGTGCTCCCCATGAGCAGCGTTTGTCACAGTGACAAAGGGTTTCAGACAAATGCTGATTTCTGGGAGGGCAGGGAGCAGAGCTCAGGGCATGCATCACCAGGACACTCTATAGAAGCTTTCACACGTTTGACTCTCCATGGAATGACTGAACAGGGCTTTACAGAAGCTAAGATCTAAAGAACTGTGTAACTAATTCCATTCTCTGGGCTTGTGGTTGTTTGTGCAGGGCTCCTGGTAGCTACTTGTAGTCCAGGCACCTGTTAAACAGCTCCCATGGTAATACTGTAAACCTGGCTCCACAATTTTTCTTTTGCACTTCCAAGTAGGGTTCAGAGAGGAAGGCAGGGTGGTTCGTCAGCATATCTACTGTGTAATGAAGTTACACAGCCCACCATGAGGATGAGCAGCAGACGAGATGCCTTCCTTCAAAGCCAATCTGCTGGCAAAGAACCCAATCAGAATTGTGTGCATCATAGTGGGCTTTAGGGCCAATTGGGTGTGTGTGTAAATGGGGTAATTTGTACCCTGATCCAGAGTCAAAAAGTAGGCACAGGAGCCAAAAGAGCAGGCCCAGAAATGTCCTGGGATCTTACCTTTTCCAATCTCACCCAAACTCACTTCCGGAAAGAGAAGCTGGGTGGCTCAACTGCAGGCACGGGTGGCAGCTACTGCTGCAAGCCATATGCACCCAGTACAGGAATGCCCACATGACACTCCTGAACACAGTATCAAGTCTGGGAAGAAGTGAGCAGCCCCCTCCAAGTGAGCAGCACAGTATCCCGGCATTGAGCCCCTCTTCCACCTCTCCTTTCCCTCCTCTATTCAACACTTGACTTATGTACTGTTGGTGCTGGACTCCATCCCAATTGGCTTTGAAGGAAAATAAAAGGCAGCTTTTGGGGGGAGGGGCATCTGTGTCAATCAGTAGTTGGCAACTATGGGACATCACCAGGCCTTGAGGCCTCCGTGACTACTACTCCATTGCAGGATGCAGCACATGCCCAATTGGCACAGCCATGTCAGTACCGGAAAATTGGTTAGGATTGCACCCTCAGTCATGTCTGGCAGACCACCAGGGCCTGGACAGAGATATTTCTGATGCATCAGATATTTCTGATGCAGAAGGTCGCCAAGACCCTATTAATTCACACTATGCCTTGTGGTCTGTATTCTGCATGGCAGCTCACAAGTTATGCACCTGCTGGTATTTGTCTGTCCTGACAGGCAATTTGTATGTTCTTATGTTCTCACTCCTTATGTTCCCAAGGCCAATAGTGTAGCTGGAGGAGGGGCAAAACAGGAAGTACTGCTGGCGTCACAATGCACCCTGTAAGCGTCCCCTCCCATTCCCCATCGGAGCCATTCCAGACAGTGATGGCAACGCCCACGTGGTTCAGTGGGGCGCCTGTGTGTAGCATTCGCTTCCCAGAATGGATCCAACAGCAAGTGGGAGGGGCCCTTACAGTACATGGCATGTTGTGGCTCCCACAGTACTTACTTTGTTGCCCCCTCTCTAACTATATTACTGCCCAAGACCACAGCACCGCTGTATTAGGGTATCAAAAACGTGGTGTCTGCAAGTCAGTGCAGGTCAGAGATAGCTAATGAAGGGATCTACGGCTCTATGGAGTTCTCTCTAATCTCCCTTTTGGAGGTTTCTCCTTTACCTCCTTATCTGGGGCTGCCAACCCCTGCTAAACACAATATGCTCAGACTTTAAATAATGTGGTGCAAAACACACCTTTTTTTAAAAGGTTTGTTTTCAGTGGCCGCATATGAGAGAAACCACATATCTCTAGGAGCAGCCTGCTCTGCGAGGCTATCGCGCGCACGATGCAGCTGCAGCAAACCTCACCAGTTGGAATGGTCACAAGGAAGCCTGTTTCCTAGCAATTACAGTGATAAGTTGCCTGTGATTATGCTGTGGAACTTGGCAGCCGGGTGATAAGAAGACAGCAGGGTGCGGAAAAAACCCATGCATACAACTTCACTACTTGGACATTGCCCATATCTGTTTGTGAAAGGCTTTGCCTGCGATGGCAGAGCAGCTCTTCAAATCCCAGCTAGACTTGCTCGCTTTCAAAATTGTCTGCATCGCTCAGATCACCTGGAACGCCAACTCCAAGCTCACGGATGTGCTTTTGAATGGCATCATAGGCACTATTGCTGTTACCCCTGCAGTGAGCAGGATATCCTCAGTGGCATAGCTAAGCCAGGGCCAGGGGGGTGTTTCCATTGCCACCCTGTGGTGGAGTGGTGGTTTTCCATAGTTCCTTCTGGGGCAGGGTGACAGTGCTTACCTTTTGGCGCATGGAATTACGTGAAATGGGCCCTCCTGGCTCTTGTATGGCTCTGTGCTGTTACCAAAGCCAGAAAGATGCATGCATAGAGGAGGTTTCTGTGTAGGAATGGTGTGTATGTGTGTGATGCAATGATGCCACCTAGACCAGGGTTGGTTCCTGCCCCCCCCACGACACAACACGACACGACTGGATATCCTCAGCACCTTTGCATGAGCTGTTACTCGCTGATGCAGACAGTCAGTCAGTCAGTCAACAGGTACTTATATACCGCTTTTCAACACGAAGTTAACAAAGCGGTTTACAGGCAAATAGTAATAAAAAAGTTAAATGGTTCCCTGTCCCAAAAGGACTCACAATCTTAAAAAAAAAAAAAAAAAAAAGGCAGCCCGCCAGCAACAGCCACCAAAAAGACTGCGCAGGGGTGATGAGGGACAATTACTCTCCCCCTGCTAAATATAAGAGGAACACCACTGGAAAAAGTGCCTCTTGCCCAGTTAGACAGGAGGAACTACTTCCTGATCTACAAAGCAATGTTTGCTCAGACTTCATGACTATACCCTGGTAATCAGTGTATGCCTATGTCCAACTCTTTCATCAGCATTCAGGGCTAGGATTATGGACACTTCTAATTTTTCCTCTGAAATATGATTGCTGAAGCGTACTCCATATCCCATAACACTCTAGTGTCTTCTAATTAATTAACCTGCTAAGGCCATGCACCCCATTTATGTCCTTATATTCTTAATGTCTTAAATGTGACCATTTAGAAATGGACCTCTTTAGATAAATTGATGGGACAAACATCTCTTTTTGAGACGAAAGAGACATGGGAAGGGGTGTGTGAGCTATCAATAAAGCAAGACTGAGGGTCCATGAGGACATACCTTGCAGAAGTTCACAGGATCTGGTTGATGCTTGGGTGAGAGGCCACCTGGGAACCCCATCTGTGACAACCTGAGTTCCAAGATGGAATATATGTATAATTAAAAATCAAGTCATGGTAGGCCACTTTGTGATTTTAGGATGAGATTGTAGTGTTGCATGAGTCCCTGCCCGGTACAGCCCTCAAGGGAGCTGCCAGCTCCTGTCAAGGTCATTGTCCGACTGCTAGGTCAATCCACAACATCAACAAGATCAAAAGTTACTTTATTAGCTCATGCACAAGCAACTAGTTACTGGTACAAATATAGCTTCAAACAGGCCCTCCTCCATAAGATTTCACCTTCCCTTATATGGGCATGTTTGCTTGCAATTCCTTTCTAGCTCAGTGAAACCTCAGTGGCCATGTTTTACTAGGCCGCATCCTTGATTGCTCATAATCTTAAATGTGTAACCAGTGTAACTTGCTCTGACAATCATATAACACAGTGGTTCCCAAACTGTGTGCCGCAGCACCCAAATGCACCACAGTGAATTCACTGGGGCACCGTGGGATGTCCCCTGTGGCCTCTTCTTGTTGGCTGTCCTGGGTACTGCCATCTTGAATTCACTGTCTTGCACGATTCAAGATGGTGGTACCCGGAAGAGCTAGGCAAAAGCGCCATTGAGGTAAGGCGCCATGACCATAGGGCTCAGTAAGCATGGTAGGTCTGGAGACAATTGTTATAACAGATAAATAGATAAGTAAATCATATAACATGTAACAATAGGAACACCTGAATATATGTTCTTGTGGGCACAAAATTACTTTCAAAGCCAGGAAGAAGCCCATAGAGATTCCTGACTGATGGACACTGCTTTTCCTTTCAAGCCGCACAATGTCCTCTTAGACCCAATTCACACATTACTGCAAATGCTTAAAGTGGCTCTTTGGTTGTTTAATATTTCTAAATGATGTGCCTGGAATAGTACAAGAAGAGGCCTGAAATGATAGAAGTCTGTGGCAGGGCTAAGGCCCATTATCTTTCTGTCCCCACTGTTGTTTCCATCCTAACTGTGCACCCCCTGTATGCTATTTTATCGAAAGCCAATGAATGCAGGTGTTTGAAAAGGATGTTATCCATTTTACTCAGAAGTAAGCCCATTGTATTCTGTAAGATTTAGAGCCCGATCCTATCCAACTTTCCAGTGCCGACGTAGCTGTGCCGAGAGCGTATTGCAACAACATATGCAACAGCTTATGTGCCAACAGTGTAAGCAGTGTATGCAATGCATCCTGTAGTAGAGTGCAGGCAGAGAGACCTCTTCAAGGTAGGGGAGCATTTGTTACCTTACCTTGAGGATGCATTGCAGCTACACCAGTGCTGGAAAGTTGAATAGGATTGGGCCCTTACCAGAAACACACATCTCTACCAATGGATGGTGATTCCCCCCCCCAAGAAAGATAGCACATAAGGGAGGGGCTTCTTTAGGGTAGGAATCACAACAGAGGCAAAGAGGTAAACGCCCCCTTGGTCATCTGCTGTGGATGCACATCATTTTGGGCCCCTTTGGCATACTATTTAGAAATCCTGAACCAGAAGCAGAGGACCTTATTTAGGCATAAAAAGCCATTTGTTTAATGTCTGATCAGCCCGCATTTTCAACTGAACTGTTTAGTGAGAGAGAGTAGAATCTTAACATCCAGAACTCTCCAAATCATGAAAGGTGGCCTTTAAGTATTAAGGGGAAAGCCCAGATGCCTGAAGGTGATGCAGTCAAACACAGAGCCTCCTCACCACCCCAAGTCCATGCCATTCATGCTATTTTCATGATCCCTCATCCCACCTCCTTGCAGTCCTCCAGGTCTAATTATTAGAACTTGTGCCAGCTTTCAACTGCCCACGAACCTGGGCCTTGATCTGTGCTAGTGTCAACCTCATTCTTGACCTGTCCTGCTCTCTCCAGAGCTGAAAGCAGAGCTCTCATGCCTCTGATTTACTAATACTTCTGAACCAGAAGTTCAGGGAGGGGCGCAAGCGAGAAGAAAGGAGAACATCAGAAAACATCGCTCTTCCAGGGTAGTTATTATTTTATATATAAATTTATATATTTATACATGGAGGGGCGGAAATCCTGTTTCCATTTCATGCTGTTCCCATTTTACTTTCTGGTCTCCCAAGTTAGTGAAGTCTTCAAGAGCTTTCTGCCTTTCCAGCTAACGATAACTTTGTTGCTCTTTCAAACTATTCCTCTTTCCCCCGAAAGGTATTATTATTCGTGACTGTCATGATGGCTCTCAAATGTCTCTCATTCGAAAGGATATAACTTATTCCTGAGCAAATAAAAAGCCATGAAATCACAAAGGGGAGAGAAAGTGTTACTCGGAGAAAGACGGACTCCGGCAATTTTTCTGCATGTATAATATTATTAATATGCTCACAATTTAGGGCCTTTGGGTAAAATACAAAGTGCCTAAGTAATTTAATTACATTTTGATGGGGGCTTAGGCTGGCAGAGCAAATTGAAGAATCAGCTGCATCTTCTTTCTAAATGCCACGATATGTTTTCAGTCAAACTAGCTGCAAAGTGCGTGAACGCACAAAGCTCCCTTATGTTGAGTCAGTCCATCCAGCAGGACTAGCAGCAGCTATCCAGGGTCTCAGGTAGAGGACCGTCTTAGCACCTTCACCTAGAGATACTGTGGATTCAACCCAGGAACTATATACTTGCACTACTACTGTGTCCGACTTCTTTCAAGCCCAGGGTCTCCAGGAAGTAGTTTCATTAATGACTGGCCAACTTGTGGGAAGTCGATCCCAGTGATGTCATTCAGGGGGAACGGACCAGAACGGGCGTTCCGGATCCTAACAGGCTCCGTGGCTGGTTCAGGGTTCCCGACAAGTGCCAATCAAAAGAGAGTTCCTGTTCCTAAATCATTTGAATGACACCACTGGTCGATCCCCATGGTTGGGCCTGATCAGTCTCCTAGTCATTGTTTGAATACTCTTTAGAAATCCTGAACCAGAAGCAGAGGACCTTGTTTAAGCATAAAAAGCCCTTTGTTTAATGCCTGATCCTATCTAGCAGTTTTGTTTCCTTTTGGGCAGCAGAACAATTCAAGAACTAACAAGGGAATGTTTCTTCTTAGATAGGATTTGGATAGAATCCGGATAGGACTGGGCTGTTAATTCTATGCAGCAACAGCATAAAGTTGCATAGCCTAATCCTATGCAAGTAAACTTGAAAGCTAGTCTCAGCAAGTTCAATAGGACTTAGTTAAATAATGTTGCATTGGGTTTAGTTATAGTATTAGGGTTTAGAGTTGATTTTAATGTAGGTATGGGTTCATATTGGTTGTACTTGATATAGATTAATACAGCAGTGAGTTGCTTAACTGAAGACCTATTCCTGAAGTCCTCAGCACTGGTGGTATTTGCGTAACACTGGCACTGGGTGTCACAAATGTGCTGTAAAGCACATTTACAGCACCTGGAGAAGAAGGAGCACCAGCACCTGGTCAGCGCTGGGCCTCAGCACCTCAAAGAGGACGATGTACCGTTGCCAGGGTTAAGCAGGCAGGCAGCTGTGTGACTTTTCGGAGCAGGGGAGGGTGGGGCAGAACTAGTTGGGGGAGGGGAGGGTAGGTCTGGGAGGGGGTTGGGACAGGCTGAGACCTCTTCCTCCACAGGATCCTATGTCCCACTTTGGGCTGAAAAGCATGACACAGGTTTTTTCAAATCTGCACCAGCAAAATAGCCGGCGCAAACAAAGTAGACCCATTGTGGGGCCGGGGCTTTATTCAGGCTTAGGGAGAAAATGTCCTCTTCCCCTGAGGAGATTCCAGCAGCTGCTGTGGCACCCATAGGATTCAGCGGTAGCCATTTTGGTGTCTCTGGAGCCCTGGGCTCCAGATGAAGCTATGAGACTGGTCATTGGGACTTAATGTTACTGATGCTTAAAGAGCTCTGCTTCGTCCTGGTCTGCTTCAAAGCCCAATAGATGATCTTGGTGCTTTTTTAAAAAAAGCTTAAGTTCTGAATATCCGAAGGAATGCCTGTTCCCACATTAACGTATCTGTCAACAGATGTCCTCTGCTGGGCTTCCCCGCCTTCTGAGCTGAGTGGCAACTCAGGAGAAGCCTTCCTCAGCAGTGGAGCCCTGCCGATAGAATTCTGTCTGTGAGGAGGGTTCTCCTGGTTACTGCACTACTACCTTTTTGGCACCAAACAAACCCCTTCTTCTTTTTTCAGACCTTTTAATATCTGATGAGTTTTAGCGCTGCCATTCTCTCTGCTGCTATATTGACTGTTGTTTTATTGTACATTATAATTTTATTGGGGTTTTTTTCTACATAGTATTTAACTGCTCTAGAAATATTTATTGAAGGTAATATGGAATCTGTCGAATAGAATAAACAGATAGAAGCAGGCCTCTAATGACATTATCCTGGCAAGTGCTCCCACAGAAATTCATAACAATGTGATTCTTCAGAACTCTTAACAAAAAACTTATAGCTAGGAAACAACATTTCTTGTCCTAGAACAGTGATGGCGAGCCTTTTGGGCTCACCGTGTCAAAAGTGCCTAACTTGACTCTGCTGGTGACTCTGCTGTCACACACACACACCCCCAAATGCAAGAGAAATAATTATTTACATGTTCATTTATTTAAAAAAATAGAGCCCAGTCATGTGTGGGGCTATGCATTCTATAACGAAACATCAAATCATTACAAAAATGAAGTACTAGTAAAACAAACTCAGAGCACAATCCTAAACTGGAGTTAGGCCGGCACAAGGGCCACCATAAAGCATGTTTAGACTACTCTCGGAGTCAGGGAGGATGGCTCACGTCTGTGTGCAGGCCTCTCTGACTCTGAGAATGGTCCAAACATACTTTACGGTGTCCCTTGTGTCCTTGTGACCTTGTACTTTACGGTGTCCCGCAGTTTGCTGCTGCGGCTTGGACAAAATCATCCAGGCCATGAAAGCATGCTCACTAGGCGCTCCAAAGCAGTGCTTTAGTGTGTCCCTCCATGGCTTCAGTTGAAGTTGGGAGAGGCGCCCTGAGGCTGTCAGACCTCTGAGGAGAACACCTGCATTCTCCATGGGGTGGGGCACTGCCGTCCTCAATTCTTAGGGGTGCAAAATTTTGCTCCTAAGAATTTTGCGCCCGGGGCAACTGCCCCCTTGGCCCCCCCATGCTATGCCTCTGGTCATGGACCCCCTACTGGATAGTGCACATGTATGTGATGCACCCTACATAATATCTCACTTGCTTGCCACTTTGCATGATCCATCAATTTTCAGATGCTTTTCTGCCTTTTTTCCTCTTTTTTTTTTTTGATGGTGCTATAAGCTCACCCACACTAATTGGAACATCCCTCTTGGGGGGAAAAGCAATTGTGGAGAGGCTCCAATTGAAACCAGTCCCTGTTTATTTAAAAAAAATAGTTAAGTGTATCAGGACCAGTAACGTCAGGATGTATGTACAGTAATCTTTGGCCCTAACACTGAATACATGCCTGCAAAACTAGAAGAAACTGCCCCCACTACAGTATTTCAGGATGTGAATGGCTGCTACCTGTAGTTTGTACTATAGGTTGAGAATCCCTTATCTGGACTGCTTGGGGCAAAAAAGTGTCTGGATTTTGGGTTTGTCTGGATTTCAGAATAATTGCATAAATATGAGAAATGCTTCCTCTCGCTCTTTACACTGTAACCCATAAATAGGGTTACCAGATACAAACTGGGACAGAGTGCCTCTACCTTTAATCATTGTACAGAAGAGGGAATTTGGGCAGGTGCAGCTTTTGAAACCCTTCCATGATGAGCTGCACCTGCCCAAGTTCCCTCTGCTATACAATAGTTAAAGGTATAGGTACTCTCTCCCAGTTCGCATCTGGCAATCCTACCCATAAAGCCTCTTGGAAATTTTTCAACCATGTCTGTATAAGTACACAGAGCAGAGCAGAGCACTAACAGCATGTACCTACACTGTATGTGGGAATGAGCACAAGACATTGTGTTCACACTACAGAAAGTTTTTTTTTTTTATGTCTTGGCCAAAAGTGTCTGGATTTCAGAATATTCTGGATTTTGGATGTCCGGCTAAGGGATAATCTGCCTATAGTAAAATGTTGTGAGAGAAGGGGACAGTGGCTGACCAGGGATCTGACAATAAGCCCTGAGCAAAAGCACTGAACAGAGCTTCACTTTATCGATGTTCTTCCTTGTGTCCACTTTAGTTACAACATGTGTGAGGAAATCAGGCACTGCTGGCAAGCCTAGATCTTCATTTGAAGAGCCACCAAAGGAAACTATGGACTGGCTGTCAAGTATGGCTGTTACATTTGCCCTGCTTGAATGAATGGGACTTGTATGAGAATCTTTTTGTCGAGGGGAATATTTGGTCCATGTGCAGAGCATTTTGAACACAATGCTTCTTTTTGAGTAAGGTCTGTTATAGAAGAAGAGGACTGGAAGAATAACTTCCATTCAGTTATTCATGTAGCATGAAAAAAAGCATTGTACTATTACTTTTCCTCCCAAATTAATCAAAATAATTAAGTCCTAGACTGAGACCTTACTTTGCCACAGAACTGCCTGAAGCTAATTTGAATTGCTGAGTTGTAAATCTCTGAAACAAAATGGAGTTGTGTGGGACACATGTTAATATATACGCCTGCTTCTTGCAGAATGAATGATGTCACTCTAATGTAGAAATAACTACACCATATTATTATGCAATATGCTAGCCGTTTACTTGACAATTCTGCTGTCAGCTTACAACATTATTAAACAACTAAAAATTTCAGTAACCCTTTTCAACAGTTTTCAAATCAAATGAAGAAGGTTTTTTCTTTCTTTTATTGATTGGCATTTGGCTGTCCCTGAGGCTGACATCAATGCAGTACTGAAGATCATGTCAAAAGCTATGTTACTATAACCAAGGGGGTATGGCTAGCCAGTGTGCTCTCATTCCCTCTCTTTCCGGGTTCAAGCCTAATCAGATAAGACTTGCCTTTCTGGATTGGACCAAGGGACCTCTGCTCCAAGCAAGCAAGCAAGCAAGCAAGCAAGCAAGCAATCCTATGTCTAGTCCCTCATTTTGTTTCTAACAGCCATCAGCCAGATTGTTCTGGATGCTCATAAGCAGGTCACAACAGTGGTGACATTCCTCTGTTTGCCCTCCAGCATCTCATATGCAGAGTTGTACAGTCTCTGTACCAGTGATGTGCGGCGCGGAGGTGGCAGGTGAGGCAGAACCACTCTACTTGTGTTCTCTGAAAAGTGCCACCACTCCTGCTGCAATGGTTGCGATCCTGCAAACACTTACTGTACAGCCCATGGGTTGTTTGTGTGATCACATCAGTGGTGACACTTTTCAAAGAACTCCAGTAGGGTGGTTCTGCCTCACTTTGTCACACCAGTCCCCCACGTCTCTGTTCTGTACAAAAGTTGCCATCTACCCATCATGGCTAAAAGTTACAGAAGTTCCATCCTCCATAAATTTATCTAAACTTTAAAAAAATGCCAGCTTTGCTAGTAGCCATTGCCACCACATCTGATGCCTCAGCTCAGCTGCTTCTCTACAGGGCAGTTTCCAATGCTTTCAGTTCAGAATTTTAGTGCTAAAACTGTGGGAGAAGGCAGCACACTCCTCTTGAAGGCAATTGTGAAAGCGCCAAACCCATGGTGAGCTCACAGTGCTTGCCGTTTTTGTGACTGAGGGCCCATTCTGGCCTGAAGCGTCCTTGTGTTTAGAATTGCATTGGCACCTGACCCCATGCTCTGAGTGTTTAAGTGGGAAAACCCCTTGGTCTCCACAGCTCTTTGGCCCACTCCCAGGGCTACCATTTCCCTTTCCTTTGCTGGTCATCTAGTCCTAAAGTGTTCATGGTTCCCTCCTGGATTCAGCACTATCTTGCGGCTTCTTCAGATAAGGCCTCCAGGAGGCATTGGACTGCATTTGAATAATGAGAAAAGCATAACCCAAATGGATTTCTGCCTCTGAAGGACTATGCAAACATTTCTCATAGCCTGTAAAGTCAATCAGTATCACCACCCCCATTTTTGCAGATGGGGAGTCGAAACAGAGAGACTAGACTGAGGGCCAAATACCCAAGCCCTTAATGCTGGCGGTATATCGCCAGCTAGACATTTGCGGCACCACCAAAGGAGCCAGCACTGGCACTGGGCACGCACCAGGGCTGCTGAGCCTCAGCGCTACAGAGGGAACACCATACCGCCAACCATGAGGGGGGGAGGGCGTGCGGAGGACAGAACTGGGTGGGGGGAGACAGCAGCCCTGGGAGGGGGTGGAACCAGCCTCCGCCACCTCATTCTACCCTCCTCATGCCAGGCTTGGATGCCTGCCATGAGGATTCTCAAGCTCGCAGCAGCAAAATAGTTAGCACAGACTCAGTAGACCCATTGTGGGGCCTGCAGTTTTCCTTGGGGGGGGGGAGGCTAATGTCCTCTTTTCCCAAAGAGACTCTGGCAGCTTCCACAGTGCCCACAGGATGCAGTGGTAGCTATTTTGGTACCACTAGCCTTCTGGGTGCTGGTAGCTCAGGCCTGGGCTGCCCAGGACTACGTGGCTGAGGTGGAATTTGAACAGGGTTTACCCGGCACCTGCACTCATAAATTATATGTGGCATTGTCTAAGGGCAGCAGCCCTCCAGGATTTCAGATTTCAGACAAGGGTTTTCCCCCAGTTCCAACTGGAGATGATGCCAACGATTGAACTGGGGCCTTCTGTACACAGAGCCTGAGCTCTGTGACTGAGCCATAGCCCCTGAGCTACCTTGACTTCCCCCATTCCCCCAAAAGCTCTGCTGTGGAGACCCTTGACACCCCTGCCCCTTCTTTCCATGCCTTGCCCTTGGGTCCAGGCAGCAATGCTCAATCAAAGGCCCTTCTGCTCCCCCAGACAGAGCCAATGGAAGGTAGCAATCATATAGTTAACAGCGAACTGTGGTTGCTCCTGGAACTGAGCTGGCTTTGTTGAGGGGTTCACTGGCAACAGCACGCAGGCAGAGCAGGAGAGAGGGCTGAGCCGTGGTACCCAGAGACACACAGAGAAAGGGCAGCTTGCCGCCTGCTGCAGTCCTCAGCGCGGTTAATCATGCGCTCCCCTTTCGCTGCTGATTTGCAAGAGCAGATTAATCAGAGCGCGCGGCTTGATGAAATTTTGCTGTTATTGTGCCCATTTTTAGCAACATCTTTTATTATCTTCATTATTCATTTACAGGGGACCAGCATCAATTATGCAAATGAGTTCACAGACTTTGCAGATTACTTCATTTGCCGCTATTGTTTGTGGAAATTTAATTATTAAATATTATTAAGCTTGCGTTTTCTTCAATTTTCCAAGGCTTAGTTTCATTTGATTTTTCCTCCAGCTGCTCTCGTTTCCTTTCAGTGCCAAAACAGCTCCTCATCAAAGCGGCCCTGGCATGTGAAGACCAAATAAAATCTCCTCAATTTAATAATTTTGATGTTAGTCCCTTGTTCTCAGCTGCTTGCTCAAAGCAATGCAGAGAGAAAACGCAGAGCACATTCAATTTAATGAGCAGAAATTGAATTCAAGTTTGTTCAGAATTGACTTCAATTAGGCAGAGTCTTAATGATAAATTAATCTCTTTTCTTTCGTCCCTAGAATTTGTTTTTCAAAGTAGGGAAATTGGACTACATTGAAAGACCAAATAAAGAATACCAATTTTAACTAGATTATGGAACCGATAGCAAAATTTAATTCTTTATAGTAACGTACTTGGACAAATAGCATTCACTTGGTGGCGTGTATTATAATTTATATTCATTGTTACCACTCACACTTTCATGGCATGGATAAAATGGCAGCTGAATTAAATATGGGCTCGTAATAGACTTCAGAGTTTTAATCTTTATTAAGAAACTCTAATTGAATGCATAATTAGCTTTTCAGGGTCTAGGAAACTAGGTTTAATTTCTATGTGGGTTGAAAACATAGATCAGGACTCTTTAAATTGGAGGGCCTTAAAAAAATGAGTTTATTGTTGAAGGGAAATTACAGGATGAGACCGGCTTCCTCCGAAAGCATATATTTTCACTGCAGTGCAAGAACTGAAAGCAAGGACAGCCTGACATCTTTCAGGGCTTGGGCCAGATCCTTGCTGGGCGCTACTCCTCCTCCTCTGCAAAAGCACTGAATGTTCAAGTAACACTGGACCTACCTGCACTGGTTGGAAACTGGTTTGCTGTTGCAGCTTCCTCTAATGCAGCGATTCTCAAACTGTGGGTTTGTGGCCCACCAGTGGGTCACGCCCTAATTTCGGGTGGATTGCAAAACTGACAAGGTAAATTAGGCTTATGTGCATCAAGGGTTAAACAAGCTGCTACTTGAGGGCAGCACTGCTGTCCAATCACGGTTATAGCCATGGAGGCTTGAGCAGCTGCTAAAGTGAAACTTTTTTGTAAATGGGTCCTAATGTTAAAAAAGTTTGGGAACTGCTGCTCTAATGAAATATGGGAACTGTCATTTGTAAGAATGCTGGGAATCTTTCATAGAAATATTTAGAATTATTATCCCTTATTATCCACTAAGGTTAGGTTCCTGGAAATCCCCATGGGATCAATGGGGTTAGGTACAAGGGGTACCTTACGTGCCATCAGAAGAAAGCCATTTAAAGACCCCCAGGAAGCAATGCAGCAGGACGTGCCAAAAGACCCTTGAATGTGGTCCAGAACTTCCAGAGGCTGCAGGGACTTCAGAATGGCACCTCTGACCAGGCATGGACCCCTTAATGGCTGGCAGAAGTTTCCGGAAGGGAATCCTTCAGAAGCTCTCTGCATAGTGGGTAAGGAAGACAGTGGCACGGATATCAAATTGGCATATAAAGAGGCGTGACTGTAATTTGGTTGGAAGTTGTGGCAATTAAATCGGTTTAGATCTCCTTAAGGCCAGTGTTTGAATTATGGGGAGTGTACTACTTACCTTTCAAGATGGCCTCCCCAGCTACTGAAGCCTATGGGGAAGCCATGATTTGGCTATAATTCAATCATGTGGGGTTTTGGGCTTCCCTAAAGAACCCAAATAATCTCCTTCTCCATAATTCAGGCACTGCTTAATGTGCAGCTGGCAGTTGAAGAGGGGAGAAAACACTAAGTTTTGCAGGAGCAAACACCTTTTTGCAGGAGAACACACACCTATGAGGGGAGAACACACTAAGTTTTGCAGGAGCCTGAGCTCCTGTGCAACACAGTCCCTCTCTCTCACCTCCAAAGCCATTTGCAGCTTGGAGAGCTGGCTCAGAGCGTGAATGGCCCTGAAGGTGAAGGGGAGGGGCCATGGTACACAGGAGCTCAGGCTCCAGAAACAGACACTTAATTCCCCCTGTAGGAATACCACAGGAAGCTTCCTTTAGCTCCTAGGAGCCCTGGGGCTCCATGAGACCCCTTTAGAGATTCCATGAGCAGACCATAAGCAGCTGCCATCTGCTTGGTGCTGAACCATTATGCACATGTTCCAGCACTTTAAGTCTCCCCCAGACTTCACGCACTCACCAGCTGGGCTTCCTGACACTCCATTTAGGAAGGCAAAGGGCCCAGAAACCATAAAGTTTGAGAACCACTGCTCCAGACTGTAAGATTCAAAAACAAACTGTTTTTGTGGATATCTAAATAAAAACATGAAATGCCACATTTTGCAATGTAATAAAAACAAAAAACACCACATTTTGCAAACGCCTCTTATCAATAGGTTGAGGTAGAGTTACCAGTTACAGACTAGGACCGAGAGCCTATATCTTAACTGGCCTATATCTAAGGTGACCAACTTTTTTGCAATGAAAAGGAGGACACAAATACATTGAAGAAAAAAATATCGAAAATAAAAGAAACATTTTATTCATTGCAACAATAATACACTATAATATGATAAATGCATAATAAAAACATTTGTAACATTTTATATTGTAATTATACTTACACGCCAACAGGGTTGTATAAACTTGTAAATAAAATTATACATATTTGGAAATTATTAAATAGATAATGAATTACTAAAACGTGAATTGTGCTTACCTGTGTATGATTGAATATTCACTGAAAGAAAGAAATAATTACTGTGAGTCTACTGCGTGCGTATGTGCCGTGTCGTGTTTGGTAAGAAGTAAACAAAGCCACTTGCGCGCGGCATGCTCTCTCAAGGTCTCCCGTGCGGAGCGCATGCATCTCATAATGGTGTCTCTATACCGAGTGTAAATCACAGGCTCATATGCCCTCTAATCAGTTCCGGGCCCCTAGGAGTCTGTGATTTTTTCAGCAGCGTGTGACCCAGCGATGGGATTAACAAACGACCTGGGGGAACACTGGGCGGGACGTACGCGGAACTCCCGCGCGATTGGCTGCCCGTCAGTTCTGCCCTGCCGCCTTCCCTGCCACCGCATGGGCCGCCCAGGCCTTGGAGGGGGTGCCTGCTCGCCTGGGGCCCCCCCGGGTGCCCGGGCACGCAGTGGTGGGGCGTGCCAACCGGGGGCAGTGGGCCCAGCCCGCGCGGACGGTGGGGACAGCGGCGGGGCGGAACAGACGGGCTGCCAATCGCGCGGGCTGCCAATCACGGGCTTCCAATTACGAGTACGTCCCGCCCAGCGTTCCCCCAGGTTGTTTGTTAATCCCATCGCTGGTGTGACCTTAAGCACAACAAGGCTCACAACCACTGCTACTAGTCTGGGCCCAAAGTTAAGAATACTTCCTCTTAACCTTAAAATTCCCCAGGGTAAACAAGTCCCAACTACAGGGCCTTTTTCCAATGAGTAACTTAAAATTGGGTAAGCGTGCCACTTTAGCCACTGAATCTTATCTGGTTCCAAAGACAACCAAAGCTTCTAGTACATTTAATTGTAATTTATTGATAAACAAGGGTTACACAACTAAGAAAGCATACTAGAACTAACAGAGATACCTTATAAAAAAAAAAAACTAGACTCCTATCTCTGACTAGGCCCTAGTTGTTCACCTTGTTCCTCAGACAGCAATTCCAGTCATGCAAAGGGAAGTCTGCAGGTTTGCAAGCTTTACCAGGTCTGATGATCTTCTTGGAGGATGAGCTGGAGGAGTCTTGCAGTTTGGAAGGTCTTGATGGTGGTTGTGCAGCCACACCCCTTAATCAATTAGCCTATCAGGGTAAAGGGGCCATCTCCTGTTTTCAGCACTAGCTACATGTAACTACACATACTGTTTTCAGCACTAGCTACACCTTTCTGAATAGCTTGCATTCCTGACCCCAGCTATAACTTCACACCTTTTGCAAACAACCAATGAAATAAGCTCTCTCAATCCTGCTTGTGTTACAATTCTTTCAAAATAAAGTCAAGCCAGGGCCTAGCTTTTTCTTGTTTGCTCTTTACACCGAGCCTTGACGAATCGTCATGTCAAATACAAATACATCACATCACACGCAACGGATCAGATCGGCATCGATCGAATACGGAGATTTACAGATTAGAAGAGGACATTTGGGCAGGTGCAGCTTTTGAAACCCTTCCATGTTGAACTGCACCTGCCAAAATTCCCTTTTCCATTCAATGGTTAAAGGTGTAGGCCAGCAATTTTCAACATTTTTCATCTCATGACACACTGACAGGGCACTAAAATTGTCAAGACACACCATCAGATTTTGTTACAAGGCACACTGGGCCTGATAATAAATGACCCTCACTCAAACTCCCATGTCAAACCTGGACACCACTCATGGCAGACCAGTGTGCACAGCTCACTGGTTAAAAATAACTGATATAGGCACTCTGTCCCCATTTGTATCTGGTAACCCTAGGTAGGCATGTTTGAAAAATATTATTTATTTTACTGAGAAGTAAGCCCCTTGTGTTCAGTAAGATTTAGGCTTAGGGAAGACTTTGTTTCCTGACACCTCTATCTATAGGTAATAAGGAACACTGGAAACATGTATTCAGTTGTGAATAAAAAACACAAAATACCATATTTTGCATTTTAACTCAACAATTTTTTTTAAAATAACACCATTTTCAAACACTTCTACTCATCTGCATCAGAAATGGTACAAGTGGATATTTGCGGCATGGCATTCAAGACATTTGTTTTCAGGAAAGAGAATGTGGTTCCAAACCTACCACATGTAGTGTGTCTATTTTTTTTTTTTGTCTTTACCTTGAACGTAACACTAGAACCCAGGGTCAAGCTGTGAAACTGATTAACAGAAGATTGACAGATTGACTGATTGACAGAAGATCGGGGACAGAAAGGAAGTAGTACTTCATGCAGCACACAATTAATTTATGAAGTTCACTCCATAATAGCCACTTGTGAATGATGTCTCCTAGCCTTTGGCTTCAAAAGGGGATTAGCAAAATTTTTGGAGGACAGACCTATCACTGCCCACCCAGGACAGTCTACCTCTGAATATCAGTTGCAGGCAAGCAATGGCAGTAGAGAGGACTATTTGTCCACACATCTCATTTCTGAACTTCCCAGAGCAACGTCTTGGCACTGGAAAAATACAAAGTGGGACTTGACTGGCCTGAAAAAGTTTGATCCAACAGGGCCCCCTTTTATGTTCCTATGTTTCCTATTTGTTGCCACCTAGTGGCCAAGAGGCAAATTTGTGTGCTTGGCGGAGACTGAGCATGCTCCTGAAATGCAGGCTTTTCCCCACATGGATGCCATGCTGAGGCTTGTGTGAACCAGCACAAAAAGAAAACCCAGTAATTACTTGGCATTTCTCATGCAGCCTCCATACATCACACTGGCAACAAGGATAAGCTGGAAGCAGCAGTAATTTTCATACTGTGTAAGTAGAAGTGCAACTGTTTATTGGAAAGAGAATGGCTACCGATGGAATAATGAAGGAGCTTGATGCAGATCTGGAGGACTGACTCCAGTATGTAAAGAGCGGCTCATTCCATGCATTGTTTCTAATGACGATAGCAAGAAGCGTGTAATGGCGTTGAGTGTTTATGGAGCGAAAAATGGTAATTAGAAGTTTGGTAGGCTCTGATTTACTCAATGACAAATCCTTGGAGGAAACGCCTGGGATTGTGGCATATTTAATGAGCTCTTATATGGTGTGTAATGGAACAATCCAGCTCACTACTCAGGCTTGCATGCTGTGGCTCAGGCCTAGTGGGTGGAGCTCTTGTTTTCTTCTCGTTCCGGTCGTGAAAGCATGCTCAGAAGATGTGCTGCTAATGGTTTGTGAATGTTTCTGTCAATTGTTCAAAGGTCACAGAGGCTATTTATTTTTCACACCAGTATACTGCCCTTCCTCCAAGGAGCTTGGGGTGGTTTCCTTTGTTCCTTTTGTCCTCACAACAATCCTGTGGGGTAGGTGAAACTGAGAGAGAGAGAGAGAGAGAGAGAGAGAGAGAGAGAGAGACTGGATGGCCCAAGGTCACTCAGGAAGCTTCATAGCTGAGCAGGGAACGAAACTTGGACTACTTAGACCTGAAAGATCCAACTCCTGGACCACCATCCTGGCTCTTCAGCCTACTTGCCTCTGCTGAGTGCTGGCAGGTGAACCTATTGGGCTGGACCTATTGGGGCCTGGGAGCCTCAGTGGTGTTATCCTACCGGTACGCTGGGCGGGACATCCGGGTGATCGGCGTAACGCTGCGGTACGCAACGGGCGGGCTGCCGATCACCCGGATGTCCCGCCCAGCGTACTGGTAGGATAACACCACTGGGGAGCCTGAGTCAGCCTGCCAGTCCTGGAACTCACAAGCAAAGAGAAAACATAGGTGCTGTCTGAAGCCATGATGTTCACTGGTTTAACAGTTTCTCGCTACCAGCTGAAACCTCTGTGGCAGTTTTGGGGGTAGCAGTGTGTCACCTGTTGCAGTAATGCCTTGCTTGGAGATAATGAGGCAATGACTCAGCAACAATAGGAATTTTCTCTAATTAAAAGCGATGTGTTGAAGTTGGCATCAGATAATATGGAAACATGTCGGTTGTAAGTAATCTGCGATAACACATTCACTCATATAGACCCATCATACCATGCAGTGGTAACAAATATGCATGAGTGAATATAGCCATTGGATCAGACATGGGTTCATATTCCATAGGCTTATGGGTTGGTTTTGAACAAGCTGCTTCTCCCTTACTCTCTAGTTTCCAATCTGTGAAATAAGAACAGTTCTTGTCTACTTCACAGGACTGTTGTGGGTACAAGCATGATTTCAAAGTTGCTGGTATGCCCAAACCCAAATCACTATATTGATCAATAATAATATTGATCAATGCCGCCTTGAGTGCCTTCGGGCAGAAAGGCGGGGTAGAAATTTAATAATAATAATAATAATAATAATAATAATAATAATAATAATAATAATAATAATA
>JAJKFI010000105.1:1087810-1098772 GCA_029204185.1 Lerista edwardsae | reverse complement strand
TATATATATAAACGGACGTGTGTGTGTGTGTGTATGTTCCTTATACACGTCTCCGTCCCTTGACCCACGGCCACAAAACTTGGCACACACGTTCCTTGCAGCCTCGAAGGAATCACTGCGGGGGTCAGACCCCCCTACAGCCCCCCGTTTTTCAGGGAGGGGGCCCGGATCGTCAGGAACCAAGGGGATAGCATTGGGCTACAGGTCTGCTGCCACCCTGTGGTCACAGACGATTCTGCAGCTTATGTGGGAGGGCTGCTGCACCAGAACAGAAAGCGAAACTACATGCTTTGCCTGCGTTGCCTGACTGGCCCAGGGTGGAAAGAGCAGGATCCAGGGAGTTCCAGCACCCAGTCGGATCTGAGAGGGGCCTATGTCCAGGGAGCTCACTGGCCACCTCTGCCTGTTTCTCATACTGCCACATGAGGATAGCAGGGCTGCCCTGCTACAGGACTTGCAGACAGTAAGTGGGACCTTCATATTGCTCTCTTAGTTGATGGTGTCCCTGTTTCCTCATGCATTTCACAGTGATAGTGTGCATTGTGGGTTCCAGGTCATCAATACTGTTTTATTTCAGGGACGGGTTCTATATGTCTATATATGGATCTCACTATGTCATGCTTTTGAGGGAGGTTTGCAGATTTGTGTGTATGTTCCACCATTACTCTGGAACGCCTGGAACGATGTGCACCACATGTGGTGCACTTATTCCTTACGATCTGGACAGATATACTGTGGGGGGTAGGGGTCCCCTTACGCCCCCAGAGGTGGGGGTGCACTGCAGAACAAACTCATTCCTCCTCCTAATAGAGCCTGGGGATAATGTCTGCCCCCGGGCAACGCCGGGTCACAAAAAGCTAGTAATATAATATAGTGTATTTGAGTTCTCAGACTCTAGCAGAGAACGATGCAGTCACATTGCCCCAGAGACAGAGGAATGACGTACCAAAGGAATAAATTAACCATGCTGTCATATTAAAATAAATTTGCAAATGTAATTTGGGTAACTAGATTAATGTGAATTAATTTAGGAACGCTTAAATGTAACACAATTGCATCTAAAACAATGCCTAATATAAACAGTATTCATGATTGGAAAATATCAAATTTATCTAAAAATAAAGTGTAGGTTTTGAGAAACTGTTCATTTAAATGAAAGTGCGGACAGAGTGTTGAAAGTGCACTGTCTTTTTAAAATTTCAGATTTTAAACAGTTGCTTCAGGAAGATAATCACGACTGGATTCTGTTGTTGTAATAATAATATTATAATGCACAATTTTTAATAAGCTTTTCTGGCAGGCTATCAATGTATGAATAATTTGTTTAGTGAAAAAAGTGCTATGGAGGGCTGTGTCCTTTTCTATTTTACTGTGATACTGTATGGTTGTTTGCAACCATATAAGAAAGAAACTTGGCTCTTAATTGGGACCATGATATAGTCAGGAGGGGAAGAGTTAGCTTGTCCCCACCATGTTGTTTTTCTGTGGAAAACAGTTGCAGTATTGCTACTTTGGAGGAATGTGGCTCCTTCAGGGGCAGGGGTGGAGGAATGGTGTAGCAAGGGGTGGCAGGAGCCATGGGCTCTGGCAGCGGCGAGGTGCCATTGCGCGGACGAACCCGCGCGCTTTTTGGCCCATCCGCCCTCCCTTGCTTCTGTTCTGCTCCGTTATGGAGCTATTCCGTGTGCAGGGAGGCATGGCAGGGTGACGGGGGCGGGGCGATGCACTGGGGGTGCGGTTATGTCGCCCTGCCCCGGGCGCGTTCGGGCCTTCGTCCGTCTCTGTTCAGGGGTTGTGTTTCAGTCAGAAAACAGCATGAGAGGAAAGAGTTGACCATTGCTTTCCTGTGTGCCACAGTCCCTCTCAGGATCTGTGGTATGTTTTGGAGTACAGGAACTTGTCACAATACTTTCTACAGCCATTAGAATGTTTTCTCCTCATTTGTTCCTACTTTGGAAGATATTATACAAGTCCAAACTGTTTATCCATGGATTCAGGTAACTGTTTGTGGCTGCAGCCCAGTTGCTTCTGATGGTGAGTTGGATTTGCAAGTACTGTAAAGTGCCTTATGCCTCTGGAAGGTTAGTTCTGGTGGTATAAAGGTCATATAGGGCTGTTAATGTAGCACGAGTAGAGGTGTTCGAAAATTGTGTTATTTTTTGCAGATTTCATGATCTGAAAGGTAGAAAGCAGTGTTATGTTCTAATTCAGAGTTCTCATGTGCATTAGGTAGGTGATATCAGTGATATGGTCCCAGCATATGCCGCCATGGTATTAAAAGTAATCTATTTTAATTTCTGGAAAATATCTTAAACACCACATTGTGTTGTGTTTTTACCAAAAAGTATGATATTTGTTTATTATTATTATTATTATTATTATTATTATTATTATTATTAACCACCACCACCACCACCACCCCTCAAAGCATGGTTATTAATAACCACTCCCCCTAAGCATGAGTTATACCGTATATTGTCTCTCAGGCTCCACTTGGGGAAAAATGATGTCCTGGGACACAAACATATTCCCTAGGCCAGTGGTTCTCAAACTGTGGGTTTGAGACTAGACAATTTCAGTTGGTTGTGTAGCACCTAGCGTAGCCACCTTAGAAAATATAGGAAGATGGGACACTGGAAAGGGGGAAGGCTGTGTGATTATTTTGCTTGCATTAAAGTTGTAAATAGGCTTTTTCCCCCTTTCTGATTCACTTTGCTATTGAAAAACAGCTGAGAAATAACCCAATTTACTGCTGCATTCTCAGGAAAGCAGCAGTCTCTGGTGTCACAATGATGGCACTTCTGGCCATGACATCACTTCTGGTGGGTCCCGGACAGATTGTCATTCTAAAAAGTGGGCCCGGGTGCTAAAAAGTTTGAGAACCACTGCCCTAGGCAAATTTCTAAGTTTTCCTCCTTCTGAGCCAGATGCTTCTTCTTGGCCAAAGGCCTTTGAAACAAGTTTCAGAGGTAGTACATGAGCGCTTCTGCCAATGGTATTACTGCTCCTGCAGTAGGAGAAATCCTGGAGCTCTGTTTGCCCTTAACTATGCCCCTGATAGATTCTTCTATGCTTTTTTTTTTTTTTTAAAGGAAGGACCTGGTTTCATTTTAAGCATTTTTCTTAAGCACCAACTTAGCAGGTAGCAGATCACTTTGTTATTGGAAAATGGCTGAGAAATAACGCAACTTATTGATTCATTCTCAGGAAAGCAGCAGGGTCTGGCATCACATTGATGGCACTCCCAGCCTTGACATCACTTCTGGTAGGCCGTGGCAGATTGTCATTCTAAAAAGTGGGTCCTGGTGCTAAAACGTTTGAGAACCACTGCCTGAGACGAAGAAGGGGAGGAGCAAATGGAGGAAATGTTGGAGAAGAGATGTAGGTGGCTTAGTTGGACTTCCCAGAAGAATCCTTGAGAAGGATGGGACCATTTTGGGGTGCAGAGAAGGAAGAGACAGTGGAGAAAGTTAAAGCTGGGGGAAGGAGCAGGGGACCCGATGGTTTGGGCTGCAGAGAAATGGCTGCAGCTGGGAATGGACTTAGCCTTATGACCAAGATCTCTAGATATGCTTACAGACACTGCTGCCAAGCCTGATCTCCTCCATCCTACGTGTTAGTTGCAAGCTACTCAACCTTTTCATATAATATTTTTAAAGATGCACACATCTTTCAGGAACTATTGGAAAGACAGTACACCATGGCAGTCATTGCACCACTTTTGATCAGCTGAGAATCCAAAACATTAACAACAAAAGGACAGAGAAAGGAGGAGAGGGGAAAGTCCCCAAAGCGGGAAGGAATAATAGAATCACTCAATATTAGCGTTAGAAGGTAACTTACCCCAGTGCAGGCAACTGGAAGGACCCTGCAAGCTCATTATTGCTACTGCTGCAGTGGTGGGTTAAGTGCAAACTGGGAGGGTGGTAGAAAGAGGTGATTACCACCTCTTTTTCTCACCATATTTTTCTGAACGCCAAATTTGGGTACAAGTTTTGGATGCTGTGGAAGTTCACCCCTCTTCCGGTGGGTGGGGGATGGAACTGAGTGCCCAAGTTCGGTATCCTAACCCGGTTTGTGAGAACTTAATTGACATCTCTAGTTTGAAGGTCATGCCTTGCTGTCACTAAATAAAACTATTTTGCATGGTATAGCGCTCAACAGTAGCATTTGTTAATAAAATCCTGCCGTGTACCGTCTACATCAAACTGACAGTCCAGATTCCCTGAGCGTTCTAAAATTTCAAGAAAATGACACCCTTTTCTGCTCCTTGGTGTGTGGGCGCAATCCTAACCTGGAGTTAGGCTGGCACAGTTAGGCCAGCAAAGTTTGGCCAGCACAAGGGACACCGTAAAGCGGGCTTGGACCACTCTCAGAGTCAGGGAGGATGGCGCATGTCTGTGCATGTCTGAGAGTGGTGCAAACATACTTTACAGTGTCCCTTGTGCAGGCTAAACATTGCTGGCCTAACTGTGCTAGCCTAACTCCATTAGGATTGAGCCGTCTGTGTGTGTGGGGTGGGGGTGGGGGGAGTCCTGATTTTTTTTAAATGAGGCAGGCATCAAATAATGTGGATTATAAATAGGCTTCCCCCTTGAAATGTGTGGATAACTAGTATGCTGTACAAGTTCAGAATGATCCTAAAACAAAGGAAGAAAATACTCAATTAAGTTTTTTGTCTTTTCAGAAATTCTAAGGAGTCTGCTGTAGTGATTCATGTTTATTTAGAAAACAATACTGAAGTAGTTACTTTACAGATAGCAGCCAAGGAAGGATAAGATAAACCTCCAGGACTATATTTATATTTTATTTTGCAGACATATCTAATCTGCGGTGGCATGAGAAATGTTGTAAAATGTGTGTTGTTGAAAATTGCTGTGGCATCATACTTAAAAACTTGTCCTTTAGAAGCCAGGTCAACTTTCCCAGCAGTGTTGAGTAATATATATGTACGCTGTGGAGGTTTTTTATGTCTTATAATAGAGATGGTATAGATAATAGGCTTTCATCTATTGCATTTATCACGTTGTCTTATCTCCTCAGAGCCATCAAAAGGCTGTATTCAGAAAATATTAAGATAGGCTTGCCTGCTTCATTGAATACTCGCACAAAGGGCCCGATCCTGTTTCTATTGAACTTGCCGGTGCTTTTGTCTCTGACTTCAGTGAAAGCAACGATGGGGCTATGAATAGATTCCATTAATGTTAATTAGACTACAGTAAAATTCCAATTATCTCCATCAAACGTCGGGTATCAAAAGCTTTTTACTTAAGGAAGTTAACTGTGTTGTCCCACTTGGAACCTCAATGCATTGTAACCCTATAAACTGGGACTCTTATTTAACCAAATTTAGGTTCATTGGGATAGTTGTTGCTGTATAACAGGGTGAACTGGGATAGAAAGTCATTTTGAATGGGGAAGAAGAAAGCTGGCAGTGATGATGGAGAAATATTCTGCTGGCTATGATAAGGGAATTAATGCGATCTCTTGCTTCTGTAACATGTCTATGCTTTTTCTTGTATGTGGAAGGTTCCCCTGGGACTGTGGCTTTCAGACTCTGTTCCAGGCACCCTGGGGTTTCCTCAGAAGCCTTTCAAGAGTTCCTCAATATGAAAATTGTCAATGCTGGAGAAGATTCTCTTTAAGAAAGTATGTCAATCACTCTTGAACTTCCCCTGCAATCTATGGCTGGAGGGGAATTCTGGATATGTTCAAGTATGTAATCATTGTTGATGCATGTCCATGATAATGCCCTTTAGATATGGTGGATTGTCTGTATGACCTGAAGCACCCCAGAATCCTTTGTAACACAGGGGTTTCTAGGCATAATGGTCCACATGGAAAGGATCACGTGAAAGTAGAAAATTTGAAAATACTAGCTAACCCCTGCTAACTGGGCAAGAGGCACTTTTTCCAATGGTGTTCCTCTTATATATAGCAGGGGGAGAGAAATTATCCCTCTTTACCCCTGTGCAGTGTCTTTTCTAATGGCTGTTGCTGGTGGTGTTCTGCATTTTTTAAAGATTGTGAGCCCTTTTGGGACAAGGAGCCATTGAACTTTATTATTATTTGCCTGTAAACCGCTTTGTGAATGTTGTGTTGAAAAGTGGTATATAAATACTGTTGATGGATTGATAGTGGTTCTCAAAACTTTTAGCACCAGGACCCACTTCTTAGAATGACCATCTGTCCAGGACCCACCAGAAATGGTCATGGCTGGAAGTGCCGTCATTGTGATGCCAGAGCCTGCTGCTTTCCTGAGAATACAGCAATAAGTTGGATTATTTCTCAGCCATTTCCCAATGGCAAAGTGAATCAGAAAGAAAAAAGCCTGTTTACAACCTTGACATAAGCAAAACAACCACACAGCCCTCCCCCTTTCCAACATCCAATGTTCCCATACTTTCAATATGGCTGCTCTAGGTGCTTTGCAACCCACCTGAAATGGGCTCGTGACTCATTGGTGGGTACCGGCTCACAGTTTGGGAACCACTACACTAGTCTGTGATTTTGTCCTGTGAACAATAGAAGGTGGACCTTTGCACTAGAGGCATTTGCACAAAGGAACTGATATCTAAAGGTGTGGGAGGAGACAAGTTGGCAAGCTGGCAGAGTAGCCTAATCCACCAACCTCAGAAACTGAGCAAATTGAAAACATTGCAGCTACAACAGACCCTCTGTTGATTGGCAGAGGGAGACGTCCAGAAGAAAGCCAACTTGGTGGTCTTCAAAGAGTGGTTGCCTGGGAGTGTACTTACTGTAGCATCTAGGAATAACATCAGCATCCACCTAGGCACTTGATACAACTGAGAGCTGCTTCTCACTTTAAATTTTATGTTGGAATAAGGAGATCCAGATAGGAACCAAAAGCCTCACCTGCCAGCAGCCCTAGCGACAGAATTCAGATTTTCTATTTCATGAAGAGCAGAAGAGGGCAACCAAAATGATCCGGGGACTGGAATTCCTTCCTTACAAGAAAAGACAGCAATGCTTGGACCTTTTTAGCTTGGGAAAAAGATGGCTAAGGGGGAGAGGGTTGTCCACCACCTTCCGCTTGTGGCCTTCCCAGAGGCAACTGGTTGGTCACTGTGGGAAAACAGTATGCTGAACTAGATGGGCCTTCAGCCTGATCCAGAGGGCTGCTTATCATGGAAGAGGTTCAAAAGCTGCAGCTGCCCAAATTACCTTTTCTATACAGTGGTTAAAGGTATAGGCACTCTGTCACCCTTTGTTTCTGGTAATCCTACTCTTATGGAGATAATTGACCATATTAACACCACTTTTTTTGTTAGAATTTCCAGTTCCCTGGGGAGTTGGAATGGCTATTCAGCTAGTTGTGTAAATGTTCTATGTTATCTGCATTGTTCCTTTGAATCCTGGTAAGTGCTTTTGTCATTGCAAAACTAGCTTTTGAACAGCATCATTCTGTTGTGCTTTTAGCATCTGGTACATTCAACCCATTTAGCAGTGCCCAAGCCAGTATGTTCATCGTGAGCTGTCAACTGATAGCATCCTGGAGTTCAGTGGTGCCATACAGCTGATTTAGGGCGCAGTCGTAACCAACTTTCCAGCCCCAGCATAAGGGCAATGCAGCTCCGAGGTAAGGGAACAAACATTCTCCTACCTTGAGGAGGCCTCTGTGACTCCTCCTCCAGAGAATGCAGAACATGCCCCATTGGCACAGCTATGTCAGTGCTAGAAAGTTGGTTAGGATTGCACTGTGAGTATCCAGAGGCTGCACTGGTGCTTTTCTCCGAGCCCATGAGAAGGGGGGAGAAGGGGGCACCTCGTCCCTTGGCCTGGGATCAAAAAAGGGCCTGACTGGCAGCCAAAGGAGGGAAGCCCTCTGGAGCCCTCTCAAGCAGGCCACTTGTGGCATCCTACAAATAAAAGGTATCCTGCAGCCTGTGAAGGGCCATTAAACCAGTTTTCCAATAAAAACCGCAAGTAATGTTTAAAGGCTTTCCAAAGGCTGCTGGACACTTTTGGAGTGCTCAAGTGCATTGCGTCGGGCTCTGGAGGCTATAGGTGAGTTGGGGGCGGCAATCTCCGTGGGAGGGGCGATGCATGGGCCAGGGGTGCAACTCGTGAGGTGCCCCTAATTCCTGGCTGAGCAACTCTTTGGCTAATGATTGTAAACACTGTTGTGAACTTTTTACAATTTCAAGTATTCTGAGTTTCACAGACTATGCTGGGATAGTCCATCAGAACCTGGGTTTGCCATGCTTGTATGGGGTGGTGAAATACCCGGATTGCTTTTAGTTTTCTCTTTACGTTATCCTTGGGATGTTATCTGTTGTCACTGTGCTCCATATACACACTTCTAATTACTAATATGCTTTCCACCCCACCACAAAAGAGCTTGCTTCCCCCCCATCTCTCCTTTTCTGAGGCCCTGTAATAGAATGTAATAATTTAGCACGAGTCCCTTGCTAGACCTATGTTTTGTAGAGCAAGTTCAATTAGCATTGAGGTACAGGGTCAGCGCTTTGATCGATGACAGCCTTTTGTGACAATATTGCATGTTTTTTACCACTCGAGAAAGAAGAAAAATATTCTCCTCGTTCCCTGTTGCTCCAGAAGGAGGCAGAAGGATTCCTGTGATGATTCACAGGGGAGCTTTAACTGTAATAAGTTACAGAATAGCATTTCAATTGAGGATTTAGAAGTAACTCCTGAGTCTGCCGTGAAAGCAGGCGAGCCTCTCAGTCTCTTTTCAGAGTGCACACAGTTCTCCTTTGCAGATAGGGGAAACAATAAATATTGAGCAATGAAAATTAATCTGTACCCGGAGTCTTTTAATTAAAAATAATAATCTGTGCAGGCATCTACCTCTGACTCAGAAAGCTCTTACTCACTGGCCACAGATGGATGATGTAAGCTTCTCACAATACCACTGACTTGACTAAAGGTGGATTTGTGTTCCTTTTTTAAAATGCGAGATGAAAAAAGAGATCTCTGTTGTTGTTTTTGACTAGGTCCAACATATACGCAGTTACCCTGTTCTGTGTGGCTATCAAAAGCCAAGATTTTTTTTATACCCCAGCTGAGCAGCCAACCTGTTGAATCCATAAGACCAATGGTTCTCAAAACCATTCCCGGGTTTTAGCACCGGGAACCACTTTTTAGAACGGCAATCACTGGAGGTGATGTACCCGGAGTCTTTTAATTAAAAATAAGTGCCATCATTGTGACCCCAAAGCCTGCTTTTCTGAGAATGCAGCAATAAGTTGGGTTATTTCTCAGCTGTTTTCTAATAGCAAAGTGAATCTGAAAGAAAAAAAGCCCATTTACAACCTTGACGCAAGGAAAATAACCACATAGCCTTTCCTCTTTCCAGGGTCCCACCTTCCCATATTTTCATGATGGCTGTGCTAGGTTCTACACAACCCACCTGAAATTAGCTGGCGACCCACCTAGTGGGTTCCAACCCACAGTCTGAGAAACACTGCATAAGGCCAAAGCCCTACTCACACCTGCCACAGTGACAGCCTGCCCGGGAGCAGGCTGGCAAGTCCCAAACCAGTACCGAAATGTGGGTGGAGGCTGAGGGGCACCTGTTCCAGGTGCTGGGATAATGGGGGCACAGGATTAGCCCCAGACTCCACCCTCATTATGGACGAGACTGCCTTCACACCGCAAGCGGCAGAAAGGCAGCCACCTTCGGGCTGCCCCGAAGGAGGAGGCATGGGTGATCTTGCGCCCCCACTTCTGGGGAGATGCTGGGGGTAGACTGCTTTTGTGCTTGGAGGTGGAAGCAGCCTTCCCCATTTCTGAAGGAAGAGGCGTGGGCGATCACTCGCATCCCCCCTCCGGGGAGATGCTGGGGGAGAACCAGTCTACCCAGGTTCTCCCTGAGGAAGGAGGTGCTGGTTGCCTCCTGCACCCGCCCCTCCTCGGTGACATCACTGCCCTGGGGGTACAGATGGGTAAAGTCGTGACGTCACTGCCTCAGGCGCTGGGGTAGAGCGTTACGGCTCTGTCCCACACCATCATGCTGTAAAGCTTCATCCCGTAATGTTCCTACAGAAAGCTGTGTTCAGTACAGGCTGACGGTGTCCCTGAACAGTTTCCCCCTATGACTGCAAATTCCCAATTATCAGCATTGGCGATCATGAGGAACATTTTTCTCGATGAAAAGCATTTGCCTATGCAGAATGCCAGCAGTGCCACAGTGATCATGGCACCACAGGCATTTAGGGGCAAGTGCCCTACCTGGATGGGGTCCAGAAGGGTTGGGGAGGTGGTTACTTGGGGGTGCAGAAGGGTTTGGGGAGGTCCACTGCCACCTCAGCAGGCCTCCCTGATGCTAAAAATAGCTCTCTTGCAAAGTTGGAGCTAACTTCCTGTTTGGACGTTAAAACAGGAATTTAGTTCTAACCCTGCAACAGAGCTATTTTGAGCATCAGGAAGGCCCGCGAAGGTGGCAGTAGGCCTCCCCAACCCTTCTGCACCCCAAAGTACCCCATCCAGGTTGCCCCTAAATGCCTGCGGCGCTGCGATTGCTGCAGCACCACCAGGTCCTCCCCATAAGCCTCCACCCCGACTCTGCAAGCACATACAGAGTCTTCAAAGTTCAAGTAGGATTTGAAGACCACTGCCAGAGGCGGATCTACAGGGAGGGCAAAGCTCTAAGTGTTGCAAGAAGCCTTACCCTGTCATGGAAATCCCTCCTCTCCCTTGCTGCTGTAGCCAGTAAGCAAAGCCAAGATGTTGCTGTTCCCTGTGAGGATTGGCTAAAACGGTGCAGGAGAGGAGTGATTTCCACTGCCAGGTAAGGCTTCTTGCAAAACTTAAGAGCTTTGCCCTCCCTTAGATCTGCCTCTGACCACTGCCCATTGAATTCAGTGGGACGTACATCTGAGTAAATGCATAGAGGTTTGCTGTGAGGTGTGCTTCACCTACCTTTGCAGGGGAGAGAGAGAGAGAGAGAGAGAGAGAGAGAGAGAGAGAGAGAGAGAG